>NQII01005950.1:105033-139843 GCA_002778355.1 Clitarchus hookeri
ACTCTCTCGTAAAAGTTTTGCAGCGCGGATTACACATGTTTCAAATTTTAGCATATTTAATACTAATTGCAGCAAAAATTATGATTTTTAAGTTTGCAATTTAAAACTGAAACAAGATTTTAATGTTTGAATACTTACTATAATATATTTATATCTGATGGTGGGATGGTTACAAATCCGAAGTTGGCAGAAGTGGCAAGTCATGACACGGTGTGTTGCTCTTTGGTAAACAAAGTGTTAATATTTCTTCCTTCAAAATATACTTCAAATTACCACATCAAGTTTGTACATGTGTCTTTTAAACTTACCTAGGCAAGTTACGATGTTGTGATAAATCTGTGTTTCAACGGGGAATAAACTGTAATGTGTGCTGTGTCCTTGAGTGTGAAAGGGTATTGTAGTGTCTTGACAACGAGGCCTGGGAGCGAGGCTAGGGTGAGCTCCTTCCTTATCATGTTATTTCTTTCCTAAGTAACCTTCCTTTACTCCCCCCCCCTCTCTCTTTTCCGTTGGACTTTTATTTTAAAATATCCACGTAATAAGTAATAACTGTTGAAGAAAGTAAAGAATCTATTAACTCTTTCTATAAGTCCTCTTACTCTGAGCTTACCCTAATTCATTATTCTATACCTTAATATTCTAAGAGTTTACGAGCCAGCAAGACTCATAACAGTCTGCGTCATAGTCGTACGCTGGGCCAGTGTGCGTCTGTGCCATTGCAAACATTGGACGTGTGAAATTTCTACATTTTAAAAGTAAACCGTTTTATGACTAATTATTTGGAAGTCACGTCTGTTTATTTATCACAACTTTGTAACTTTGCCCTGGGTGGTTGAAACACAATTGTGTTAACGTGCCTACGTTTTTGTGATTTGAATGTTTGCCACAAGCCCAACAAATTACCACGCCCAGCCAAACAATTTTAAATAAATAATTAAATATACCTAGTAAAAAGTAAGTGCCTATGCAAAGAAATATGAGCAGAATAAAATTTACGGTAGGCTTATTTGTGTGCATGTTCACCACTTTCTATGTACATAAAATTAGCAATACGAGTTGCGTGCTTGAATTAACTGTCTTTTTCGTTTGACAGGTTGCTCCATCGTTTAAATTTTTATTCCAACTGCGGACGTCCTTTTAACAAAATAACCCAACACATATCAATAACAAGAGGTTAGGCAAATACTACAGTTCTTTCCCCCAGAGTTGAAACAGGGTTATAAGCAGTCGCTGCAAAATATTACAGTGTATTAAATGTAATGTGCTATAACGTGTATAACACAAATATGTCAACAATCTGTAAAATAATAATCATACAAACTATTGCCAAAACAGGAATTGTTAAAAATTCATAAAGCTGACCTAAATATGGTTAGAGGCTTAAATTGTAAACATTCATATGTAATGGTTTTTGAAATACGACACAATTCTTTGAACAGCTGAAAACAGTAAACAAAGCATTTGACAGTTAAAATTTAGAAGTCACATGGCAGTGTTTATGTTTACATACGGCAGAAGGATACGTAATGGGTAACCAAAAGTAAAACTTTAGCAAAAACGTTGTGAGGATGACGATAAAAGCAAATTTCCAAAATGCCTGATACAGGATGAGCTGTCACATACCCTGTAGAGCAAATCTGTACATGAAGTTAATAAGAACATAACTCTCTTGAGCCTGTGTAACTTGCTTAACAAACACATTATCATCCTTAGCAACATCAGTATTAAAAGAACCAATGTTCCGAAAAACTGGTCTTGAAGAATGTCTCCTACTGAAGTGACGTGCTCGCCTCATGGCGCTGTGTACACTAGTAACGGTCACAGTCTCTTTATATACAGCGCAGAATAAAGCAGCAATACAAACTCCGCAAGTTTAGGCATTGCCGCAGCATAAGAACAAGGTTAAATTATCACCGGATGTATATCCGGTTGCCCTGATAAGCACATCAGAACTTGCAACTACGTTCAAGGTCAAACCAGTTTTCAGGCGTGTTAAAGGGATCAGAGCGTGAAGTAACTGTGAATGGGGTAAAATGGAATTGGTCATGCCAAAGATCATAAAATACATAATGTACACAAGGAAAGCAATTTTACCAAATGAGATACTTGCCGCAACACTGATTCCTAGCAATTGGGAACTGTACGGACTACGGGCCGTACGCACAGACTCGCCTACGAGTGAAGCACCATTACCACCTCCTGTAGTGGAGATTCCAAGCGTCACTAGATTTCATATGCTCAGTCCATGTTAGTGCAAGCCTCGCGCTGCTTCATGAAGTTTAGATTGGATGGTTACTAAATACGAAGACGCACAAGCTTGCTTGAACTTTGTGACATCAGTTGATCTCAGCCAATAGGAAACGGCTGAAACTATGACATTTGCTTCTTCTCGTATGAAATAAAATGGAGAGGTCTGCTTCTCAAAAGGCACATATTATTCCTGAACTGTTTAAAAATGTAATTTATTTGTTTGGGTGAAGAGAAAATGCACGTAGAACTAAAAACACTGCCAGTTTACAAAAAAAAATAGATGTGGGATGGCCATTTATAAGATATTGTTAACAAAATTTTATAAAAATGATATAATTTATGTGGGATGGCAATAAAATATATATTAGCAACACTTCACTAGTGGTTTTATACCTTTATCAAGTAACTCAGTACCTAAACACACAATAGTTTAATAAATATTTCTATTAAACAACAAATCATAAATATTTAATGAAAGCAACAGTTTGTTTAATATACTTCTTAGTTAAATTATTATCCCTGTTTATCATGTTTATTGTTATAGTAGAAGACCATTAAATTTATATCTTCGACATTTTATAAAGCTTGATATATTTTGTGAATTAATTTATATTTTTATATAACATTTATACATGAGAAAAATTACAAATCTATATAGGTAAATAAAACTTATTATTACGCTTTGCACAATCTAGTCCTACAACATAACTAGTAACGCTGCACACAATTTACAAATTATGTTTGAAGAAAGGCAACTGCGTGAACAATTAAACATTAGCCGTATCTGCAAGATTCCAGTTTCGTAAATACATCCTCGTGGCAAGAACGTGTGAATTTTCCCCCATCAAATAAAACTCTTTAAACATATCGTCATGAAACAGAATTCTCTACTAGTTNCACTAGTTACCAATTTAGGGATGTCAATCGGTGACCAGATTGACACACCATGCGCGATGTCATTAACCATTCCAGCCTCGCCACAACTGCGGCACCCTGCTAAGAAGAGACGTTAAGCTGTATATGCCAGAGGCCGCCCCTGGAGCCAGGGTTAGCTACAAGTCAGCTGATGCTTCCTGCTGATCTACAGCCTGCTTCACGCCACGGCTTATCTTACCCCTTTGGCAGCAGAGCGGAAACGAGCCGCCTTCGGCCATCTCCGCCGCCCTCTTTCTACACTACCCCTGCACCGGTCCTGTGCTCTGGATATATAGAGGCTGCAGCCTGTAGTTCGAGGCTGTCTCTTGCAGCTCAATTGTAAGGTGCTACTCAGACTAACCGCATACTGACTTCTACAACCGCCGGCTGTCTCTCGCAGCTCAATTGTAAGGTGCTTCTCTGACTGACAGCATACTGACTTCTACAACCGCCGGCTGTCTCTCGCGGCTCGGTTGTAGGGTGTTACTCTGCCCGACCGTAGGACTGGGATCACTCTCACCCCACGCGCCTCCACGTCTTCCAAAACTAGGCGTCACTCTGGTTGGCATCCTAAGATCGACCCATCAGGGTACAGGCTAGTTATGTGCGTTTACTGTTCCGGCAATAAACAGACTTAATCCAAATTGGTTGGCTTATCACTTGCAGCTAACTATTCTTTTCCTACCTGCTCCCGCTATTTCCTGTTTCGTCAAATAAACCTCAAACATTCTTGTAGGAGCAGGCATAAGCTGCCGCAACTACCCTATTCCTCGCCAATAAGGAGCCCTGTCTCTACGGAGCAGTGGCTCCCTCTACTGTTGCACTATTCCGTAAGTGCTTGGGTGTGCCGGTGACTTCCCGCCTAGCCGACACATTTGCAGGGAGGCCAATAGCCACCCCTGTCTGGGAGCTCCGGCTCTTTGTGATGTGTGGATCTATGGCGGCTTCCTGCCTTCCTGAGTAGCAAAAGAGCGGTCGCCTCTGCAGTTACATGCTTGGGTCTTCCGGCAACTTCCCACCCAGCTCCACCTCTACTCTAACTACCGCTTATGCCTCACCACAAGGCTGGGCGAGATAACACTGTGCCACTAGGGTTCCAACTAAGCCAGCTTCCATTAGTGCTCCTCCTCGTGCGCAGCGAGTCATAAACAACCCAACGAAAGCCAATAGTACCACTCCCAGCAATAACCCCATCAAGAGGACGGCGTCTGCTTCCTAGCCATCTAGTGAAGAGACGGGGGATCCCCGACATCAACAAACGCTAAGAACACCCATTAGGGTAAAGATTTCTACACTTAAAACATAAGGCAGACTAACATATGCTGTGACTGAGCATATATGAAAAGAACCATATAGTGACGCATGTGTTGGTGCATCGGCACGTCATGTAGCGTGCACTGAAGATAAGCCAGGTGGCCGAGAGAATAGTGAAAAGGGTTTATGTAAGTGCATAAGGATACTTACATATCTGTTTTGGCCGTGCACTTCAGTGCATGTTTTTGCAAACTAACGTTATGTGTGTGTTGCTTCCATTTTGATCAGACCTCATCAATTCCATATTTACTTCGCACAGGGCCACCGTTTCCGGCATGGGCTCGTGTCTTTGACGGCCATTTGCAGTCTTCTCTCGGTGCTCAAGCCAGACGGGCGTGTGCCGCATGGCCTGTGGGGGCCTCAACTTTGCTTTCACCGGCCTGGTAATTCTGTTACATAAATCTTAGCAAAACCTTTTTATCTACCCCGCAGCCGGCTAGGCGCTTCCATCGTACGGAGGGCCCGTAAATAATTACGTCGCCTTAGGGCTTTTAGCACACGTGACAAGTGTCTATCTCGGGCTGGTTCAGACAAGGCTTCGTGTAATTAGACTTGCGCCGCAGCACCTTTGTAATGTTTCTTTTCACTGTCATGTAGTGCCCTGCGCACTTAGCAGTGTTTTTGTAGTGATTACGTGCTGGATGGCTCTGGATTTAACATGCACGTGGTCGCCCTTAATTCTCGCGCTGAAGCGACCCAGCCAGCCCTGTACTTGCATTTGGCGTGTTCCATGGCAGACAGCAGAGCAGAAGAGTTTGTATGTGTAATTGGCATTGATTAGACACGTGGTGATGTAACTCCTCACCACTTGACGTAGATAAGTGTTTCTAGTGGTAGTCATAGCTGGATTCTCTCCCACTTATGGCCATTTACGTACACTATTATCCATGTCCAAGCAAACGGTGAGTAAAATCATCTCGGAACCATGTAAACCTGTGTTCAAAAGTTCCGAGGAAGGACTCCTTGAAGGTACATCAGTTACTTAATTTTCACAATAAAGAGCATTGTTGCTTACACAATTAGGTACATATAGTAATAATGTTTTGTTTGTATTTATACATTAATTTTTTAATTATTTTTTAAAGCAAAAAATTGGAAAACCGGACATTCGGTTGATCAGGTTAAGACCTTACTGTGTATTATTTATTTAAACAGTACAATGACTCAAAATTAAAAAAGAAAAATCAAAAATCTTTTTAATGCTAAAGGGACAAGAACAACTATTCTAGCAAACAAAATTTCTTAAACATACATCCTAAAATTGTATGTTTAATTACAGATTTCTGACCACTCAAAAATAAATAAATAAATTGAAGTAACATGGTTTGTACACTTCATAGTCCCCTACCCTCGAAGGAATTACATTTCTTTTGCCTACCGAGACCTCAAATAATTCTTTATGATCATTTCTATGTCGACAGCCGTGTCAAACTCTGTACTTTTGTATCAAAGCCTCATAGGGCTGACTATTAATAGTCCCTATCACTACGTTTCTTTGGTTTTACGCACCTCAACTGTGGAAAGCTCTGCTACAGTTCAATGAACTCTAGCTGTTACACATTCATGTGAGCACAGTCAAAGATGTCATTCTGAACAAAGAGAAAACAAAATGTTCTAATTTTAACACCACTGTGATGCAATTGCACAGAGAAAACGGAGCAAGCGTCCACCTTGCTCAGGCTAGTAAATGCTCTCTCCTTCAGTTTTTGTCTCCACGTTCAGTCTCCGCGCAGTTCACAAAACTGCAANTGTCGACAGCCGTGTCAAACTCTGTACTTTTGTATCAAAGCCTCATAGGGCTGACTATTAATAGTCCCTATCACTGCGTTTCTTTGGTTTTACGCACCTCAACTGTGGAAAGTTCTGCTACAGTTCAATGAACTCTAGCTGTTACACATTCATGTGAGCACAGTCAAAGATGTCATTCTGAACAAAGAGAAAACAAAATGTTCTAATTTTAACACCACTGTGATGCAATTGCCCAGAGAAAACGGAGCAAGCGTCCACCTGCTCAGGCTAGTAAATGCTCTCTCCTTCAGTTTTTGTCTCCACGTTCAGTCTCCGCGCAGTTCACAAAACTGCAANTGCTCAGGCTAGTAAATGCTCTCTCCTTCAGTTTTTGTCTCCACGTTCAGTCTCCGCGCAGTTCACAAAACTGCAACGTCTTGAACTGCGCAGGCAAACCATTATGCAAAACCTCGCATGTGAACTGGCCTTTACCCAGAAGCCCATATTTTTTTTTAAAATCTAACCACTAACTAATGTAAATATTAATGAGAGTTAGCTATGTTAGGAGTGAATTTATCAAAAAAAAATCTTATACTGTGGTTATAAAAATATTATAGCACATTGCTGTTTTGTTTACTTGAGAATACCTTCAAATAATGTTCCATTACTTCTGAATATATATTTTAGGAGTGCTCCGGTCAGTGAACACACAAAGAAAGAAACTTTACTCCTTTTATATATTATTTGCGTTATGTTTATTATTAAAAAAAACTTTAACACCTCCTATACTACAAGTATATATTAGTATACTTTTGTACTCTGCATACAACTGTGTGGTCTTACATGAAAAATAAACTAATCATGTATGTACTTAAGAGGTTGCCATTGCATTCATTCAGTCAAAACAAATAATTGCAAGTCAACACAATTATACTCGATTCCCAGCATGACCGTTTGTTCAGTGCATTGGAATCAAGTAACTACTATTAAGTGCAATTAAGTAACCTACGAGTGAAGAAATATTTTACAAGTGGAACATTATCAAACTAACTACTTGATGTTTTTAACAATCTGGGATCAAACGTAATGCAAACTGGGGGAACTGTTTGACAGGTCAATAGGCAACAAAAATTACACTCTACGTATTATAGGAAAATAAACACCTCACAAAAAGTTTGGAGTATACATAACGAAAGGAAAAAATATGGAATATGCATAAAAGAAACCTTTGCAAAATGACAATGCCAACAGGACCTATACAAAACGTGAATTTCAATGTGTTTCTAAAACAAAAACCATTTTCCACTTTTAGAGACAAATAAACACTAAAGAACAACAAAATGAAAGCAATGGTGTCTCTCACTACGGAGAGTGTCTTCCTTCCCGCTGCAGCTTAGTGCCGTGTATGGCCTCCATGTGCACTGTACAGTGTACAGGCCCCTAACACGCCGCATCATGCTTGTAATCAACATGTTGATATCTTCCGGACGAAGGTCCCACTCCATCTGGGCAGCTCTTATGAGATCTGGACATGTGTTTCGAGGTTGTGGACGATTATAAACTGCTGTTTGCAACTTGTCCCAGGCATGTTCAATGCACTGGCGCACTCTCCTTATTTATTTTATATTTCCCTTTGTTGATCCCATAGGTCGTCTGGAGGCAACTGGGACATGGAGTATATAAATTTGTTACATATACATTTTTAGCACACACAATAGATCAATAATCTATCGATCATAAACGAACTACATAACTCCTACCACAACTGCCTTGTTGCACAATATTTCAAACTTTTTGCGAGGTGTATATTAACTACGAAGGTCGAACATCGCCTCCCTTATCTGCCATAGCCAACACCGCACAAGAAATCTACAGTTTACGGGTACGCTACGAGTTCCAGACGTCACCCTAAGACAAGTGTCAAAAGTGCTGTAAAGATGTTAACAGATTTAACCTAACAGTATCTAAATTTGGTGGAAATTATTGGTACGTAATGTCATAAGTACAACAGCAACGAATGTTCTTCAATTCTATGTATTCTAATCACAACATACTGTATCACGCGAACGCTTTAACCTTACAATCATTCCCTGGTCCATCACGGGACCATATCGAACCAATACTAAATAGACTACTTTAAGTCATATTTATTATATTCTTTACATGCAAATAACCTTACTTCTTCGACAACTTTTCGGACGATATTTCAGCCATACCGTAGCGCAAATATCACGTGCTGATGTGGTACATGCATTCGATGATCATAGAAGGATTGTTGTCAAGGAGGGGAGCATAGAAGGATGTGCAGAAGGAGAGCATACAAGTGATTTTATTTTTGTCAGTGATATGGCTTACAGTATCAAGACCCCGGCAAGTACACCATGCAATTACAAAAAGCACTACAGAGGAAAAATACAGGACAACATGCGGATTAAGCAGATCGGTAGAGGCCGATGAAATACTTTTTTTTAATGGTAATGTGGACAACAACAAAGGCCACGGCCAAAACCGAAAAATAGGAGCAAAGACAATACGCTGTAATAACAACCGGAAAAACGAACAAGGACCAAAACAAGACGGGATCACAAATACTGTTCTTCTCGGTAGAGGCCCATCATACATGGAGGGAAAGAAACGCTATGGAACAAGGAATAGCAATGTTGGAGAGGGCCAGTCACCTAGGACAACTTACACGAAACCAACTATCAAAATCAGATAATAATATCGTGCTCAAGTAAAAACCGAGCGAGAACATCACAAACTACCTGGGGGTCATGAAAAAGTACCATAGGGTAAAAGACAGGAAACCTCATACGAAGCTGTTGAAGAGCGGCATACAACAAACTTCGATCGCCGCCAATGGAACACTGAAACAAGAGATGGGTCAAATATGCACTAGGGGCACCTCAGATATAGGAGGGATTAGGGACTATATGAAATGTATACAAATGTGATTGGAATACATTAAGACCTGAAAGGAGACGAAAAAGAAGTGACTGCTAAACTATGGGAACTACAATGATGATATCCTTGCCAAGAATATGTAAGAAATACATGTACGTATAAAGTATTAGAAACCAAAGTATAATTTTCCCACATCTGCTTACAACACCAGGAAATTTCCCCGTTTAATACAGGATATAAAGCCGAAAAGGAAGGTAGGTGTTTCGAGACACACTGTAAAACGCTAAATTTTTCAAGTTTATCCACTATTTAATTCCCCTGAATTCACTACATGTCCTGATACCAACATGAAGTTTATCCAAAAGAACACACGGTTCCCATATGAGCCATATAAGCACCTCCTTATGGGGAGTAGGAGAAGACAAGGCCGTAAATAAACTACGGGAAACCGATGAAATCAGAGGATTTAAGACCTTGAAATCGTAAACATAATGTAAAGCCATATACACTGCAAAAGCTTCGGCATAATAAACAGTGGTGGTGGAAGGGAGCTTAAAGAGTCCAGAACATTTACATGAAGACTCAAAATAAGGAGACCCAACACCTTAGACAGTTTGACGAATCAGTGTAAATCAAAGTGCAGTAAGGATATCCAGCATCAGTAGCATTAAATTCTTGTTGAATGACAATGGGAGAAACATATCTAGTAGGAGATAAAAGAAGAGGACAAGGAACATGAAACGAAACCTCATACTGCAAACTGTGTAACAATTTAGGTGGAGGGCGAACAAAGCATGCCATCGTTATAATACATTCGGTAGAACGTAACCAATGTTGTTAACCGCCTGTGCTATACCCTGAAGTGGTCAAGCAATGGCTTGGAGAAATTCTCTTCCCTAGTTGGGAAAGCCAACTTGACGCGTGGTGATACCAGAGCTGATGATGTATGAAATATGTGCCCGGCGCAATAGCCCTGCGTTGAACTGATGAAATGAGGATCGTTTCGGTTTTCAGCCTAGGGGACTCTAGTTAACATCCTGTCACATATGATGGCGAGTCTGTAGTCGCCTCGCACGCCTTAATTAAATTACAAATGAAACACTTACGATGCTTATGGAGTTATTTATTCCTTGCGACTCCTTAATGAACACACACAACTTTAGTACAAAACGTGGCCTTAACGGCCCGGANGAGTTATTTATTCCTTGCGACTCCTTAATGAACACACACAACTTTAGTACAAAACGTGGCCTTAACGGCCCGGAACGGCGACCATGTGGCTTTATAATGTGAAACGTGATTGTGTTTATAAACTCTCCGCTGAGAGTAACGTTGCTCTCCCCTCTGCACTATAACAAACAAAATAAATGACCCGGTTCATGAAGTGAAGTCTATTGCAGTGAATACGAGTTCAGCTTAAGATGTCGGCACCGAGGGCCTTTGTGGAGCGAGAGACTTACACGTCTTGATGCGTTAAAGTGCTGGGAATAACAGGGATGAAGCATGCACCGGCTTCTGCTACCTGAGCGCAGCCGACGCAAAGCGGCGAAATTATGAAACACCAAATACACTAAAAAATGATTATGAGATGAAAGTGACATGAATTAAATTAACCTAAGACAACATAATTTTTCCTTAAAAAATACATAATAAAAATGAATATATTAATCCTAAATGTTTCCATTGAACCAGCCACAGTATTGACAAGTGTACAATGTCAAATGTCCCTGGCTGTGGATGTGTCGACTGTCTTTCATGATGATAATTATGATATTAATTATATACACTGACACAATTACTAACAATGAATAAATACCCTGATGCAATTATGAACACTAATGAAATTAATAACACTGATTTAATTAGATACCCTGATTGAATACACTGATGCTATTATGAAAACTGCTGCAATTATAAACACTGATGCAATTATGAACACTGCTGCAATTATAAACACTGACACAATTATGAACACTCTCACTCCTGCCCACAAGCTCGTCGGTGTGGTGTGTCTGGTGCCCTGGATACGACTGCGGCAGTCAGAGTGGGCACAAAGGAGCTCGTGAACGTGCGGTTCACATCAAACGGCCCCTCCTCTGGTGACCACTTGACTGCGCAGTCCCTCAGGTGTCCCACCACGTTGCTAGGCACAGCATGTACTGGGTGGTTTCAGCTGGTGGCGGGGCCTCAGTGAATAAGGCCTGCGCCTCTGGGAGCTGACTCCTGCTGCTGTTGCTGCTGCTGGGGTTTAAAGGCTGATGGCCCCGATGGTGCAGGCATCCCTTGGCATGCAGGTGGCGGCGGGGGGTGTCCCCTCCACACGTGGTGCATGCCAGGCGGGTCTGCTGATGTGGCCGCTTGGAGCGGTGGAGAAGGATGGTAGACCCCTCCTCCTCTGACTCCTCCTGGCTGCCGCTCATGCTGCGGTGTGGACGTCGGCGTGATGTCGATGTTTGCAAGGGGGGAGGAGAGGGCCCCGGTGAAAGGCTGTAAAGCCTCGTTATGCTCCCCCGTCGCTTTGGCCGACGTCCTCTGGAGTGAACTCCCCCACTGCTGGTCCTGTTGAGGGTGCTGCGGCGGTGCCATCCAGAGGGCTGCCCTGGGGTCCCACAGGTGTCTCTGTCGTCTCACCATCGGCAGCATCCCTGCTGACCAGCGTCCCGTCCCTGCTGACCAGCGTCGTGATACAGGGAGTCACAATGCTGCTGGGCGACCCTTCCAGGCCTGCAGTGTTGAGGGTGGTGCTGATGCTTCCTGGCGGCGGCAATCTTCGCTCGGGTACCTCTTCCTCCTTCATTTCACTTGTGGGCATTGAAATACCGGGCGTCGTGGCTGAGAAGAGACACTGGAGAACTATACCATCGCTGTCGGGGCTCTGCATCCCGATTTCCCTTGTGTCGTCGATTGTTGCGTTACTCTGGTGGTGCTCGACAACCAGCTGATCAGGCGGCGTGAGGTTTGTCGTCCCCACTGCCAATCTGAGGTCGTCGTGGTGGACGGCGGCCCTCATCCTGCTGCTTAGCCTGATGAGGTACGTGGTGTACCCCAGCGGCTTTACCACCGTGTGCGGTCCACTCCATTTCTGGGCGAACCTGGCACAGAAGTTCTTTGCACTGCTTGAGATCTGGTGTTCCTTGATGTACACCAAATGGCCAGGCGCCAACCGTCGTGGTGCTCTCGTGGTGGCAGGCACCCACTCCTTGATATAGATCTCTTGGTTGTTGCGAGCTGCCACTAGCTCTGCCTCCCGGCGCTGTCTCCGGCAGTCCCGTCCTCTGGTTCCCCTGCTGTCTCTGGTTGGCATGCGGCAAACTCTCCAGGCAGCATCAGTTCGCTGCCCTGCAGAACCGCTGCTGGAGTCTGACCTGTGGCTATGTTTACCCGCCTCCTTATGGTGAATAAGGCTGCGGGTAGGTGTTCGGCCCAGCTGGTGTGGTCATTACCCACTCTCAGACGTAGTTGTGTCTTGAGGTCCTGGTTGCGCCTCTCGNCAGACGTAGTTGTGTCTTGAGGTCCTGGTTGCGTCTCTCGGTGGGGTTTACCCTCGGGTGGTATATGAGGGTTGTATGTTGTCTTACCCCCAACGAGTACACAGCTCACGCCAGTACTTCCCTTTGAACTGGGTACCATTGTCGGTTTATTAAGGTCTGTGCATACCCCAACGAGGGTAGAACTCTGTTTCCATTGTTCGCGCAATCGTGCATGCTCGTGCGCTGGAGACTGGGTATGCTTCTGTCCACCTGGAGAATGAGTCGCTCACGACCAGGATTAACATTTTCCCAGTGGAAGTGTGGGGGTTGGTGCCTATGAGATCCAGGGACACTGTCTCGAATGGTTCCTTTGGCACCCTGGGTTATTGTTGTGTCACCTGATCCATTCTCCTACTTTTGAAGTGATTTCAGGGGATGCACTCCCTCACATGCCTGCGTACATCCCTACTTGCTCCTGGCCAGTGAAAGTGCTTATGGAGGTTCCTGGCCGTCTGGGTTGCCTCAGAATGACCGGCCAAATGGCTGTCGTGTGCTTGCTTCAGTGTTTTCTCTCGTACTCATGCAGGTACATAATGGCACTAGGCTGNTCGGCCGGTATATGGGGGGGGGGGTATGTTGTCTTACTCCCCAACAAGTACACAGCTCATGCCAGTACATCCCAGTGAACTGGGTACCGTTGTCGGTAACTAAGGTCTGTGGGTACCCCCAGCGAGGGTAGAACTCTATTTCCATTGTTTGCGCAATCGTGCGTGCTCGTGCGCTGGAGATTGGGTACGCTTCGGTCCACTTGGAAAATGAGTCGCTCACGACCAGGATGAACATTTTCCTGGTGGAAGTGCGGGGGTAGGGGCACATGAGGTCCAGGGACACCGTCTGAAACAGTTCCTTTGGCACCCGGGGTTTTTGTTGTGCCACTCCATCCGCTCTCCTACTTTTGAAGCGATTGCAGGGGACGCACTCCCTCACATGCCTGCGTACATACCTGCTTGCTCCTGGCCAGTGAAAGTGCTTGTGGAGGTTCCTGGCCATCTGGGTTGCCCCAGGATGACCGGACAAATGACTGTCGTGTGCGTGCTTCAGTGCTTTCTCTCGTACTCCTGCAGGTACATAAATGCAGTAGTGTGCATCGGGACTCTGCTGACGGGTTTCTATGTGTGTGTCTCGGATGCGCCACCACTCACTATCTCCCTGCATGATATTCGCCATCTTCTCCTGGGTTTGTGCGCATTGTTGTTAGGCATCGATCACTAATGCCATCTGTTCCTCGAGCATGGGTTCAGAGTTTGGCGTTGTCTCTATCGCATTACAGGTTACCTGCCTGTTGCCTGTTGTTGCAAGGTTGACCATAGGGAGTAATAAGTCATCCCTGTCGACAGCTACTACGGTGCCTGGTGTCCTAGACAGTTCAACCATCAGTTGGTTCTCTGCTCTGGGGACATGTTGCACATGGAAGTCGTATGATTGCAACAATGAGGCCCACCGGGCGAGTTTGCTCCTGGCTTCCCTCATGGAATGAAGCCAGAGTAGGCACCTGTTGTCGGTCTGTAGGGTAAAACGCTGGTACTCGAGTTATGCTCTATAACGCTTCACCACCCAAACCACTGCCATACATTCCCTCTCATTTACATCATAATGAACCTCAGTTGGCCCAAACTTCGCGCTACTATACTCAATGATCTGGCGCTCATTGTTGTCGCCCAATTGAAATATTATGGTGCCTAGGCCCTTCTCACTGGCATCTGTTTGGAGGTATTGGTGCCTACTGGGGTCGTGACGTGCCAGGGTTGTGCACTATCGGAACCTTCTCTTCAGTTCTTGGAAGCAGCTTTCGTGCTTGCTGTTCCACTGGAACTGACAGTTCGGGGACAGCATGTCTGTTAGGGGCGCTGTTATTATTGCGAAATCCCTGATGTTTTCCCTCAGCCAGTTCACCAACCCGAAGAACTTCCTGAGCTGTTTGCAGGTTCTGGGTGCCTCATGCTGGTCGATGAGGGGAAGCTGTTCCGGCGTGGGCCTACTGCCGTTTTCGTCCACTAGGCGCCCAAGGAACTGGATGTTGGGCTTCCTTATGTGGCACTTCCGGTTTGCACAAGTTAACTTATTGATCGCTAGGTGCTCCAGTACTAATGACAGGTGTTTTATGTGACCTTCCCAGCTCTTGGACCAGATAATCACATCGTCGAGGTATGCAAGGGTAAAATCCCCTACATATCCGTCGAGCACTTGTACCATCATGGCTTGGAAAGTGGCCGGTGCACACTTTAGCCAAAATGGCATGGCACAGAACTGGAAGCATCGTCCATCAGGGGCGGTGAATGCTGTTTTGTGGTGGTATTCTGGCTTGATCGGGACATGCCAGTAGCCGCTGCATAAGTCTAATGATGTCATTACTTTTGCTTTTCCTAGTGTGTGTAGTGAATCCGTCACACTGATGTATGGTGGTTGTGCGCTTTGAGTTATCAGATTAAGGGGGCGAAAGTCCACACAGAATCGCCACATTCCGTCTTTCTTGGGCGCTAATGTGATTGCGCTGTTGTACTTGCTGTGTGTGGGCTCGATGATGCCTTCGGCTAACATCTCCCTAATCTGTTCTTTGATGATGGTACACTGGTGGAATTGGTAACTGTGTGGTCCTGCGAAAAGCGGGCGGTCGTGCTCCAATGGTATGGAGTGCTCGGCGATAGTAGTTCGCATTAAGGGGTCAGCGTCCGTAAACAGGTCCCGTCTTTCTTGGAGGATTTTCTGTACCATTCCCCTGTACTCTTCTGGCACCTCATGGTCCAGTTCGTCCAGCTGGACGCCTGGTGTGCAGCTAGTGGTCCATGGTTCTAGTTCATAAACGGTACATCGTTCCCTTTGGCCAAAATGGATCCTGCGGGCCGCTGGTTACTATGGTGTTCTGTTCCGTGAGCCAGGGTATGCCAAGTATGGCATCTTCCCGCAGGTCCGCCGACACTAGGGCTGTGGTGGTAGTCTCTACGTCTCTAATTTGGACAGTGATGGTCACTTCTCCGAGGGTCTGCCCTGTATGTTGGTGTGTGGCAAGATATACTGTGTGCATTGCCGGCCTTATCGTATCCTCTTTCATGAACCCTGTTCTCACGAAGGTGTGTGATGCTGCTGTGTCCACTAGTGCTAGACACTGGATGTTATTTAGGGTGATCGGTATCCTGATCATCCTGTGGTTGCCCCTGGTTATCTGCTGTAGCACGATTTGTTGTGGAGTGGGTCTTGTTATGGCTTTATGTTGACTTGTCTTATGCGGTTGTTGATGTTTTGGCCTGGGGTGGTGAATGTTCGGCTCGCTTACCCTGTTAGCTAGTTTCCTGCTGGTGTCCTGCCATTGTTAACATTTGCTTGTTTTCTGCTTTCGAGGATGGGGCACTTGTGCCAGTGGTACTGCTGACCTTGGCAGTACCGGCATGGAAATGGAGGGCTTTCCCTCCTAACTGCCGTGTTTGGACGGGCTGGTATGGGGGTAACTGTCTGTCTCTTCCAGCTGTCCTGCTGTTCGGTCTGGCTCACCTTCCTCCTGCCAAGTCCAGCTGATTGCTGCGAATTCCCCCTCCATGCACTGTGATCCCGGGGTCGTGGTTGATGTGGTCCATCCCTTTCTCTATGATACACTTTATCCACATTGGCCTGGTCCAGTAAGGCCGTGGACCTCATGAACTGCCCTACATCGTTATGGATTAATGGTGCCAGGGCCAACTTGAACTCGGACCTCGCCATTGAGGCTATCACCTCTAAAATGTCTGGGTCCTGCATCTTTGGGTAAAAATTATTGAGGAGATTAACCTTCTGCGTGGTAAATGCTGTTAGTGTTTCACACTCCCCCTGTGGTTCTAACACGGCACGGCTTTGAGATTGTAAAGAGGTGTATGCTGAGTTGAACTGTCTTAGGAAGGCACTTTGAAAGTTGGCCCATTGAATGCCGTAGTGGTCAATGGCCCGCCACCACGTAAGTGCCTCCCCAGATAACTGCCCCCAATGCAGCTAGGCCACTCCACTTCACTGACACAGTACCTGGTTAGTCGTCCTGTGATGTCTCTCAGGAATGCCTGCGGGTCCTCCTTGGTGTGTCCAGCGAAGGTTGGAAGCGACTGGAACCGGGCTGGTGTCATGCCCGTCTGTACGGTGGGTCCCATCACTGCTGGGGTTGCTCTGGCCTCCTGGTGTTGCAGGGGCCACACGAAACCAGGTGTGGTGTGTGGCGCCAATGGGTTTCCCCATGGTGCTGCTACTCCCTCCATGTTAGTTGAGTGCCCCCTTGGGCTGTGGTGTCGGCTGCTATGCACACTGTCTTCGGTGTAGGAGCATGATGTCGTTGCCCGAGGTACATGTGCACGCCTTTCACGCCCGAAATGTCCCGCGGTATTGTTGACATTGTCCCGATCTGTGGTCCGCACAATCCGCACACACCCATCGCACCGAATCGTCCCATGGTTGTCCATGGTCTCGTGCTCGGCTCCTGTGAGGCACACAGTGTGGTAATTCCGGTGACACTCTATGCAAGGTATTGTCCCTTCATCTATCCCTGCACATATGATTTGCTTCGTGGACCTTCGGTTACGAAAAATGTCAAATATTGTATTCTCCAAACTTTGTCCAATTGTTTCGGACTGCAAAAATGTTTCTCGTGGCTGTTATTGTTCGCACTAGCATGCGTGGCTGTTTATGCCGAACTTATTTCGGAAAACCCATGGTCGGTGACACTCTACCGCTTGCTTTCCGTTTGAAGTGTGGATAATGGCTTTCTCTATTAATTTCCCGTTGCTGGCTTTAATATTCTGCGCGAGTCGTCGCACATTCGCTTCTTCCTTGCACGGACAATTATTAGTCCAGAACGGGTTTGTGTTATTCGATTGCCACATGCTTTTAAGACATAAATTTTGACTTCTATCATTCGATGTCGTCCAGTTGAGTTTTCTGGTATTTGATCTGCAATCGTCCACGTGGCTCATGGTAAACACGGTGGTTGTTCTTATGACGCGCCTTTCAAAATTGCCTCTCTAGTTACGTGATCGATTATCTCGTTTCCGCTACGAGAGGTTGATTTGGTGGCCGTCACGGAAAACTGGTACTGTTCACTGATAAATAAGGCTTTTTGCCATAAGTCAAATTTTTTACATTTTATATTACAAATTTGCTTTAAGAGTTACTTTTGCTGCTGGGAGCTGTTGAACCGATTAAATATCTTGCTTGCTACTGCGTGCGTTCTTATTGACGGTGACGTGACCAAGCTGGGATAAGACGATAAAGCCAACTTGATCTGCAGTGTGCCCAGAGTTGTGAAGTAATGTGTATGCCCGGCGCCACAGCTCTACGGTGAGCTGATGAGATGTAGGGTCGTCGGTCGACAGCCTAGGGACTCTGGTCACACTTCGTCATATACACTCTGCCAAGGTTGTCGGCTACCTCGCACGCCTTACTTGATTATCAATAAAAAAAAACAGTGGTACTGATGGTTAAGGTATTTATTACCTTGTTATGAACACTCAACTACACAGAAGACACGTGTACAAGCGACCACGTGGTCTTATAATGTCAGTCTCGAAAATGCCCTTTTGAGATCTAATAAATAATCACGTCGCTCTCCCCCTAACACTATGCAAATTAAATAATAAAATATATGATGATGATGATTGATGATGTGATGGATGCGACTCGATACTATGCGACAGATGATGTCCTTGCTAGGGCTTCTACGGCGTGGGTGAGCGTTACGTCCGTGCTCGTCCAAGTCTTGGCGAATACTGCCGGAAATGTGCGCCGGCTTCCACCGTCTAGCCGCTGCCGACGCCATGCGGTGATATATTGAAACATAATGTACACTGAAAGATGATTATGGGATGGAAAATGATATGAGCTAAATGAACACAAGTAAACATAATTACAATTACACAAATACATAATAAAAATGATAATACTTATTCTAAATGTTTTCATTGCACCAGCCACAGCATTGCCAACTGTAGAATGTCACATGTCTCTGGCTGTGGCTGGGCAGATTGTCGCCGATGACAAAACAAATTATTTATTAATTACACACTGACACTATTTACAAATACACTGACGAAATAAACTGAATAAATAATAAACACTAATGCACTCGTGCCCACAAGCCTGTCGGTGTGGTGCGTCTGGTGGTGTATACTGCGGCATTCAGTGGGCAAAAGGACTCGTGAACGTCCAGTTCAAGTCAACGGTTAATTTATTAATTTTAATGTTTCATATTGCCTTTGTCTGTGCCGGTTTTTCCCTTTCTCTTCTAGATATAGTTTAACTATAAGTACATTAGGGAGGTTTTTCATGGCCTAACTCGGCCATGGGAAACCCAATCCCTCTTTGCCGCGATGCACATCTCCTTGCATGTTTTTCCTTCCCTTGTAAGCGTAAGGGGTTAACCCTGAGACGCAATAATCCCGTTCCAACCGCGGAATAACATATAACACTTAGTTTTAGAGTAGGTTAAATAAATAAAAAATAAAAAAAGTTGATTCATGTAGTACAAAGCACTTGCTTCTCGAGTGTCGACAACATCGCACGTGATGGGGCGGCCCTGCCTCTCCTGCTACACGATCAGGCTTTAGCTTTGGGTTTTTTGCGGTACACGCACCTGAGATCTGTGGCCGGCCAGGAAACTGGTCACCTCGAGCCTAGCCCCTTGTGGGACTGCGGCCACAGATCACTGCACCGTTTTAAGTTTAGGAACTCTGTTTTTAAAACACTACTCACACACCAGGAATTTCCGGAAACTCCTTCCACCTCCCACACCCTACCCCTTCGGGGCTGGAGCCGGCTGGGGGTACGATGTACGCTGCTGGCCGAGAGAAACTTCTGCCCGGCATTCGCTTTAGACAACCGAGCGGCGAACTCCTGTACGAGGCTGCTTCAATAGAACTTGCAGAGTTAGAAAATCAATACAACCCTGGTTATATCGCAGATGCGAACCGAAGATTCATGGAAAAGCAAAAAACGAGAGGCTGCATTAATGTCACTGCTCCCTCCACTACAAAACCTCATCAATGCTCCGATGCCAAAATAAACGAACCGAATGGAAACTGAAACCACAGGTACTGAAGAACAGTACACTGTAGTCACAACGCGGAAATCAAAGGGAAACAATGGCGACAATAAGCGCCCCCGCACAGAGCCGTCAGTGGCGCCAGACCCAATTCTGGTTACAAACCGGTTCAGCCAACTCCCGGAAATACCAGATGGGGTTTCCCAGCAAGCACCCAGCCCTTCAGGCGACCCTCCATCCCGCACACAGCCGCAGGTTTGAGTGCAAAACAACCCCAAAAAGGAAACTCACAGGATGGTAATTCCTGACATGCAAAATTACCGAAAAACTGTGCAAATCATCGGTAGCATTTCCAAAACCGGTTTCAACATCTCTAACCCACGTGACGGTAGTAAAATCCACGTCACAATTACCGATCACGCACTGTTCAACCAGGCGCAGAACACATTTAAAGCTCAGGGCACAAACTTCTACACCTTCTGTGTTAAACGTGAGCAACATCAAAAAGTGGTATTCGATCTGCCATCGACCACAAACACACAGGACATTGAATCAGAATTCGCAGACCGCGGCTACGAGATTAAAAATGTTACTCAATTTTGTAAGAGTATTCCTGGCCCTGCCAACCCTGAACACACTCAGTTGCAGCCGCAGAATTACATCTGTGTAACAGCCGCACGAAATACAAATATCCCACCATTAGTATATGTTAAAAGGCTGAACATTACCGTGGTGCACCCCAGATTATATCGGAAACGACCGCAAGACATCTCTCGTTGCTCAAAATGCATGGCAATCGACCACACCCACAACTACTGCAGTATGCAGTCAGTGTGCCCGCAGTGTCCTGGGCCACACAATGTGGGAATCTGCCCCAATTTAGAAAATGTTCCGGTCTGTTGCAACTGCCACTACCTACATCAATCGACCTCAAAGCTCTGTCCCAAATTTTTGGAGGAGATACAGACACGACAAACTCAGGCAGAACATCTGAAGGCACGAATGCAACAGAAACCGAAGCCAGTTCCTGCGCCAGCTAGGAACTTGACGCAATTCCAAAAAATTACAGATGCACAAAATCTGCCAAGTAACCGATCGTATGCGCAGGCATCGATCGGCCTTCAGAGGCCAGCAGCCGCAGACATAACACCCCCTGCACCCTGTCCACTGGGGTAACCCAGTGGAAATGAGTACCGACCCGGGAAACCGCTGTAAATACACCTTGGATATTGCTGGCAGAGGGCGGAGGGGCTTGCCTTTCCTAACCCTCTGCCAAAAATACGTGAAACCCCGATTGGATGGTCAAGGGCTGTTAAATTGTGCTGCCTTTTTTTAAGTAAATTTACATGTTCGTGGATTTCGACGGGGGAGTGAAGCTCCCTTCCAGCCTCCCGGCTGGTGAATGTTGTGTCGTGATGTCTGTCTGACCTGTTGTTTTGTTGTTTACAAGTGTGCTAGTTAATTTCACACATATTTTGTCGGTGATTCCCTAGTCTTCCGAGGTGTCCTATACAGGTCTCCCTCGGGGTACGATTTATCATTTCAGCGCTTGTGACATTGAGGAGGAATAATACCAATGTTAGTAAATTACAGTTGGGGATGACCCTGGTACCAGAGTCTATACAGACTCCTGTATCAGTGGAGCCCCCCTTCCTGAGGTCCAAGTTTTCTTCTTCCCGACCTGAAACAAACTATCAAGTTGGTGCGTTATTTAGAGTATAGTGTTTTGTATTTTGATTTCTTTATTAAAAATATTTTTATAAGTTTATTTATATATATTGTCTATTTTTATTAATATATGTTGTATCCTACCAGATATTTACAGTGTGATATATACAATGATAACGACTAGGTTAGGTCCCCCATGATCACTTATACCTGGACCAGTGCATGTGCCCACTAGGCTTGGTTCTCGAGTGGTAGCTGGGGCAGAGTTCCTTGCCAACTGTAATTTACTNCCTTCTGCAGCCAACAATATAAACGATCGCCAACCCTCCAGGCGGCGCAAGATTGCAGCCTGTGTGTGTGCATTCTTGGTGCATGTCACCCCTCCTGTCCCCGCTCGGACAGTTCATCCCTCCATCATTGCGCGACATAGAAGAGGCAGCTGCGAGCCAGCGAGGTCAAATTTTCCCAGCGAAGAACTGTCAACCGTGCGAAGTATCTCATCACCTTCTGTGCTGCGACAGCCGCAGACTGATTGACCAGCAAACATCCAATGGAATTGCGGAACACTTGTAATCTGTAGTGTTTGCGCTCACTACCCAACATGGACATTTTCACTTTGGTACAACTACAGACGAGCACATGGCAGTGTGACGATTCTGCAGCCTTTCAAAGGCTGCATGAGGACATAGACAGAGTGCACAGGTAACTGTGTGTGAGTGGGTTGGCATGTACCAATGCGGCCGAACTGCGGACTTGTGTAGCCGCTGCGTGAGATATTGACAGATCCAGGGTACCGTCGACCCTGTTTTTGACATGTCGGTCTGCAAATTCTCTGTGGACTCGAACATTTTACCTGCGCCAACACACTTTAGGCAAACTCTTCAAAAATGTAACATCACAAGTTGATGTAGCGGAGTGGCAAAACCACTCTTTCATGCACTCAGAGTATGGGAGTGTATAATGGTAAGCGTGTGTTTCTGCAGGAGCGTGTTAAGGTGATCTTAAAAGATGTCTTTATCTGCGCACGCAGTCAGCCAGTACATCTACTTAACATATCTTTTTTTTCCGGGAGTGTACAACCTCCCTTCAACAATGAGGCCAAACTACACCGACCAGAACCATGCAAGCAGACAACTGCTGAAGAAAAAACTCTGAACTGAAGTGGTTTGAGAGTTGCACAATGAGAGCTTACTGTCAGTGCATCACCGAGAACGAGTGGTGTGATTCAGAGAGGTAGGGATTTCTGTACCAGCAGTGCAGACCGCAACTCAGCTTGCTGCAGCTGGCCAGAGCACTGTGAGTGGCCAAGCCTTCCTGCCCGCCCCTCACACCTCACCCGTTCTCCAACTGGCGACTATACAGGTTGGAAACTCGCCCACTGCCATAACAATACAGCCATGTGCCTCTTCCACATTTATGCCTGCATCAACTCTGGCCCGTTTCCAGCCGCTTCCTACTTTTACGGAACTATCATCAGAGGATCCAGCAGCCTTTCCCCATGACTGTCCAGATAGACTGCAACAGTATGGTTTTGAAGAGGATTGGCATTACTGTTTTGGTGAGAGGCTTTGTGGCGATGCTAGATTGTGGTGGTGGGACATTTCCCATTATGGCATTACATGGGAGGAATTCCGTTGCTTGTACTTTCTCATCCTTACAAGCCTGCAACCGAGTAATACTGAAACAGCAAAACTCGACGAATCTTTATCTATGTTTGCCAAACAGAAAATTAACCTAGTGCAGTCCTGCAACCCCCCTATATCAAACAAATAAATCCTTGAAGTTGTGGCAGGAACATTGAGACTTGAGTTCCATGGTGTGTTTACTCTGCTCATCCACTACCCTGAAGATGACTTAATGCATTCACTTTTAATTTTAGAACAGATATCCGCCTCATCAGAACTCACGCAGCCTTCCTGGAAAAGTACAATGACATCAATAATTCAAACTCTAGAAGTGACACGAGCGACTTCATGCAAACACTATCAGTACTTGGAATGCCACCATACACTTGCCGTAACTGATGGACAACATATGGCACTATGAGTGGCCCAATTGCAAAACAAAAATCCTGCCAAGTCACGTTATGCCAAACCGCATCCGGGAAACGACCGGGTGGGGTAGACAGACTGGACGTCTCCTCCTTCCAGAAAAATGCCGAACCCCACGGATGGAAACGTCTGACGTGAACCAGGCGTTCACTGTTACCTTTGTACCCACTGTAACTGCCGCAGTAGTGTCCTCAACTCCAGATGCATCATACCAGCTCACATGTGTGCAAGAGTGATAGTGTATTCAGTGTCTATCAAGTGTATTTGCCCATGTGTGATAGTGCACCGTGTCATTCATTGCACCAGTGTAAGTAATTATTCAGAGTTTAGCAATTTAATCATTATTATTTACCAATGTAGTTTCATCAGTATAGTTATTTAGGGTTATATGTATTTATTCAGTATTTATGTATACCATAATTATCGTGTGTCAAAACAGTCATCACATACATAGCCAGGGACATGTGACATTATCAAGTTGGCAACACAGTGGCTGCTGCAATACTTATATTTAATATTAATATAATTGTGTTTTATTATGTAAGTGTAAGGGTAATTGTGTTTTATTATGTAAATTGTATAGGGTAATTGTGTTTGATTATGTTTATATAAGGTATATCATTTTTACATCACATTAGCATTGTAAGTCGCATTTGTTTCATCTTTCCACTGCCAGGTGTCGGCCGCGCTTAGGTAGCGCGAGCCGGCGCATTGCTCAGCCTAGTCGGCTACATCACTTCGACGCGGGCGGACGTGGTAAGTCTCTCGTTTCACAAGAACCTCGGTACCAGCCTCTGAGGCTGCAACCTCACTCAGTAATCGCACCATCACATCATCCACGAAATAACTTGTATTTTATGTTACATCGCACCGAGGCGAGAGCAGCGTCACACGCCGTAATTAATTATGATCCAGTAGGGAGTTACATTGTATCACCACGTGTTTGTTCGAAGTGTTCAATAAAATAATTATCTACATATAAAACGTGAGTGCGTTCATTAATTCAGGCGTGCGCAGCGGCCACACAGCTCGCAATTTCATAATATCTGCAGGTGTGTTACCAGGACCCTTGGGCCGTCGGCCGAACGACCCTAAATCTCATCAGCTCACCGCAGAGCTGTGGCCGGGCACATACATAATTATTACATTCCAACTCTGGTAACCGCGGGCGTCAAGATGGCTTCCAACTAAGGGGCAAGATGACACGGAAAATCTACTTGACTACAAGGACAGAAAAACATGAGTGTAAATCACAGTGTTATGAACTTTGCCGGACCACCTGCGTTACCACGTGGCGAGCGCATGTCGCGTTACCCGGAAGCGCATGTACCGGAAACACGTGGCGAGCGCGTTTTCCAGTTACCCAGTAGCGCGTGTCGCGTAACCACGCGGGCCGCCCACGTGGCGTATGTGTGAATCGCACGGAACATTTACAATCATCGTGATTATTAAACCGCCGAACCCTCATATGCCACCGAATGGCCTTGGTGTCGTGAGACCGGGAGCCTAGGCTCCCATAACTCACAGGATGTTTGTAAAGACAAATGCACCCCGACACATTTCCAAATCATTGGGTTGATGGCGGGGAGCCGTGTGTATGTGGGTTGTTGGGCACCGGACCCGTATTTAGACTGTTAATTTGTGCTGCCTACTTTAAGTAAATTTACGTGTTCGTGGATTTCGGCAGGGGAGTGAAGCTCCCCTCCAGCCTCTCGGCTGGAGTGATTGTTGTGTCGTGTAGTATGTCTAGCATGTTGAAGTGATGTTTGCAAGTGTGCTAGTTAATTTCGCATATAGTGTATCGGTGAGTCCCTAGTCTCCCGATGTGTCCTATACAGGTCTCCATCGGGGTACGAGTTCTCGTTTCCAGGTTTGTGACATTGAGGAGAAAGATATCAGTGTTAGTAAATTGCAGTTGGAGAGGACACTGGTACCAGAGTCTATACAGACTCCTGTATCAGTGGAGCCTCCCTTCCTGAGGTCCAAGATTTCTTCTTCCCAACCTGAAACAAACTATCAAGTCGGTGCGTTAATTGGAGTATATAGTTTTGTATTTTGGTTTTTTTTTTTCATATTTAAATATTTCAGTAAAATATTTTCATAAGTTTTTTTTGTTATGTTTCTTTTTTCCTTTTTATTTTTTTATATTAATAACCTATCTTTACAATTTGAATTAAATTAAACTACTACGCCCCCTCCGTCTCTATTCCCTGGACCAATGCGTGTGCCCTTGGCCTGGACCTCGAGTGGAGTTGGGGCAGTCCTCCTTGCTCGAGATCCCGCGCATTTGGCCCCTGAAATAATGTACTGTTCTGTGGTCGTGTGTGCTGCTAATGTGTGGTGTGCTTAGCTTATTTTGGTTTGGTTGCAGTCGGCGAGCGTGCTCTGCTCCGGCGTTCCCTTCTGCGAGGCCGAGATCTGGGCGCGTCGCGCCGAGTCGGTGATCCTGGGCCACGTGGTAGCTCTAACTAGAGCTACCCACACTAGTTAACCTTTCATATGCACGAGCAGCTCTAATAAGAACTACTCGGCGATGCCGCTGTCTAGAAGTTCTGCCGGGTCTTGTAGAGGCGCTCTGGAGCTGCAGCTGTAGCTGTTGCCTTCTCTGTGTCTTGTAGTCGCGCTCTGGAGTTGTTGGTCATCTCTGCTGCTGCTTGCCGACTGCGTGTTTTGCCGCCGCCGAACCCTCATACGCCACCGAATGGCATTTAGTGTTTGTGAGACCGGAAGCCGAAGCTCCCATAACTCACTAGGTGATTGTAAATACAAATGCACCCTGACACTTTCTCAAATCATTGGGTCGGCGGCAGGGGCTGTGTACTGTGGGGCTTTGGGCACCGGGCCCTTATTTAGGCGAGTTATATGGTGTTGCCTATTTAGAATTCAATTATGTTTACGTGTTTTCGGCGGGGGAGTGAAACTCCCCTCCAGCCTCCCGGTTGGAGTGAATGTCGTGTGCTGTTGTGTGTCTATTTTTTTTTCTAACCTACTCTAAAACTAAGTGTTATATATTAGCCCGCGGTAGGAACAGGATTAATACGTCTCAGGGCTAGCCCCTTACGCTTACAAGGGAAGGAAAAATCATGCAAGGAGGCGTGCATCATGGCAAAGAGGGATTGGGTTTCCCATGGCCGCAATTAGGCCATGAAAAACCTCCCTAATGTACTTATAGCTAACTAACTACATCTAGAAGAGAAAGGGAAAAACCGGCACAGACACCATAAAAACCCTTTCGACAGGAAAGAATTAAAAATTGTTACATGCATTATAAGAAATGCTACAGGAGAAAGATAGGTAGGTACCATGCTCTTTATTAATGGGAGAGGAAAAAACTAGTAGAGAGGTGGCAGGGATCTTCTTTTCTTATTGGGCGCTGGTTTTGGTTTAACCAGAGTGATGAAGGGACGTCACTCTGGCAGGGGGAGAGCGCAACTGGGCTACTCCCCCCCGAATCCCCAGTGGATCCTGAAAACTTAAAAGTAAAGTGGATTAGTTGTCAGGAGTGCCAGCAGGTCTAGCACAAGCTGACTTTTACAAATCCACGACAAGATGGTAATTGCCTGTAAGAAAGATGGTTAATTTAAAACCTAAAAATAAACTTAATCCACGAGGACATAAAAATTCCTACTCTTACAAACTAAATTATTAATTATTTAATTAATATTTAATACTAATACTAGGTAGCCCCTGACCCCTACCCCGACTGGCATGTGTGTCCCTGACCTGAAAAACGAGTAGTGGGTGAGGCTATTTCCCACCTTACACGAGTTCCCACATAACCAGCCTGGGCAGGGTACATTAAGTGGTAACTTAAAACTAACTACCTAAATGTGGACTGTCCTCACCCCTATACCTGAGGAATTAAATACAGAAGACTATGTACGACCAGAACAAAAATATATTATCGAGAGGAGGATTTCTAGAGAAATTTGTAGAGGGAATTAAAAGCCCCCCGACCCCTACCTCGTCTGGCATGTGTGTCCCTGACCTGGAAGACGAGTGGTGGTTGGGGCTATTTCCCACCTGTCACGAATTCCCACATAACCAGCCTGGGCAGAGCGCCCTGCGTGACTATGAAAATGAATATCAAGGAAAGTTGAAGTTGAATTAGTAATTTGAAGACTGAACTAATTCTAACATAATACTAAATTTAAATAGGCTGCATACAATGTAGTCTGAGCCTTATCCTACTTATTATTACATAAACATAATAATAATTATAAAAGCTGCGCAGAGGCAACAAAAATTGGCCTGGCAGTGTGTTACACACAGGGCTAAGGGGGCCTATGCGCTAGAAGCGATTTTGGTCGCTTGTAGCGCTGTGTTAAATCGACATTANTGCTAAATCGATATCATAGTCCCCAAGGGCGGTTATAAGAGGATTTGAATGTTCCTCTGTTGAGCTATAGAAAGAATTAGTGTGCTTGCGAAATACTTCGTCCAGCATGTCTATTTTTAATTCAGAGTGCAAGCATCTAATAGGGACATACCTGGGTGCATCTGCAGCCAATCTGAGGAATTTATTTTCCAGCACCTGCAATGATTTTAAATGAGTTTGCGCACAGTATGCCCAAGCGGGCGCTGCATACGTGATAATGGGGCGAATCATTGCCTGATATAATCGTATCCCATTTTTCTGTGTCAAACCTGAGCCACGATTTAGAAGTGGATATAAGGCTGACATGCGTGCGTAGGCAAGATTTCTCTTGGCCTCCACATGACGCCACCAAGTCAGCTTTTTATCCATAAGAAGGCCGAGGTATTTCACCTCATCTTTAAATGGAATATCCTCCCCAAAGAGAGTGAGTTGTGGTAATTCGGGAGGAATATTCCGGCGAGTGAAAACAATTGCCTCGCATTTTCCCACGTTTATTTTAATTCTCCACAGGCGAAAATAATTTTCTAGCTGGTTAAGCTGAGCCTGGGCGCGCTGAGTGGCAAGCTCAGCTCTGCGAGATCGCGTGTAAATTACAGTATCATCTGCATAAATACCTAAGTTTATATGCCAGTTAGGGGGGCGCGGAATATCGTGGGTGTAGATATTATATAAGACTGGACCTAATATACTTCCCTGGGGGACTCCAGCTCTAATTATTTTCTTTTCAGAGGTCGCTCCGTCAATTGATACGGTAAAAGTGCGCCTGCATAAATAGGAAGCTAATAGTTTAATATAACAGTCGGGGAAGTTATTTTCAAACAACTTATACAATAACCCTGCATGGAAAACTCTGTCAAACGCTTTCTCAACATCTAGAAATACTGCGACGGTGTAATGACGCTAGTTAAAAGTATTAGTTATATGCTCGCTTAGTCTTACGAGCTGATGAACGGTAGAATGGGATTTCCTAAAGCCAAACTGCTCGTTAGGAAAAATATTAATTTCGCGAATGTGATTTTCTAGGCGTCGCAATAAAACGCGCTCGTGAATCTTAGAGAGCGAACTGAGTAGGCTAATGGGGCGGTAGTTCTGTAATTGCTTCGGGTCTTTGCCCGGTTTAGGAAAAACGATAACTGAGGCACATTTCCAGGAAGTGGGAAAATGGGCAAGCTTAAAACTCGCATTAATGCACTCAGCGATAGCTTCAAGTATACTGTCAGGCAGTTGCTTGAGCACTATCGCCTGCAGGGAGTCGAACCCAGGTGCTTTACGGGGCTTCATTTGTTTAATTATTCTCTTNCATTTTTTTAATTATTCTTCTAACCTCTTCGGCATGCGTGAGTTCTGGCTCTGCAGCTGAAGGCTGCCTCAAACGCACTCGGAGGGTCCTATAAATGTGAGCCACAAAAGCTGGATCTGAGGGATCAGCATTGGGCTGGAAAGCTAATTCTAAATGAGCGGCCATGGCCTCAGCTTTATCCTGGGGCGCATAGGCCGTGCCTGCAGTGCCTTGAAGAGGCGGGATAGGGTCGCGTCTCTTTGTAAACGCCTTTGTCATGTGCCACAGGCTATTGTCTGAGGTGCATAAACGGGATAATTTATTGCTCCAAGTTTGAGTTTGCCAGATTTTAATCTCAGTATCAATTCGATCTCTAAGTTCATTTATTTGGGCTTTAACTAGCCTGGTACGGAGCCGGGAATAGCGTCTGCGCAGCCAATTTTTGCGTGAGATCAACTGTCTAATATCATTAGGCAGTGTATCTCCGCAAGTCCGCGGGGTTTTTTCCGGGACAAAATCACTTATTCCTGTCTGAATTAACTCCGTGACACGAGTGACAGCGGAGTCCAATTCTTCGGGAGTAGTAAGAAGATCTGGGAGATTAATTTCCTCGTCCAGGTAGTCTCTAAAGCCAGGCCAGTTCGCATTCTTATAATCTTTAATCTTGCGAGTTGACATGTTGTCAGTTTCAACATCGCTGAACAACACGCGGACAGGATAATGGTCCGAAGCCAACTCATGGAGCACTTCTAGTTCTAAGGTCATCTGAAGGCCTTTATTGAGCACGATATCAAGTATATCGGGCCTGTAATTAATTGCTGAAGGCTGATAAGTAGGTTCTGTGGGCGCTTGTACACAATAAGTATGGTGCTCTTGATGACTAAATAATGTATTCCCATTGGCTGTACGCGCGAGGCAGCCCCAAGCAGGATGTTTAGCGTTTAAATCGCCCACAACGAGTAAATCCGGAGATGCATTAATTAATTTATTTAAATCTGCGCGTAAAAGAGTGCGGCCTGGCGGGCAGTAAACATAATAAATTGAAACTTGCTGGTTTCCTAGCTTTACTGTAATTCCTACTGCTTCTAGTGTAGTTAATTGTAATATTTTAGCTGGAGAACACGCGATAGCATGGTGTATTAAAATTAATACTCCACCACCATGCTGATTTCTATCTGAACGAAAACATTTAAATCCAGGAACTGAAAACCTGGTTTGTGGAAGCAAATGCGTTTCATTAACCGCAATTATAGGAACCTGGTGGCGAGAAATAAAATCTATCAGCTCTTATTTCGAATGCCATTAGCATTCCAATAAGAAATATTATTAATTAAACTTAACCTATGAGAGGGCAGATTTGTGGTCCGTCCAGATAGCTAACAGGGCGAAGAGCTTCTCCAGCAGCTCGATAAGTGCGGAGTTACCGCTTGCAATAGGGGAATTTTTTATAACATTGAAGAGTTCGGGCATTGCTATACTATCAGCCGCGATTGGCTGGCTAACCTGGCTAGATCCCGCACTGGCCGGGATTGGAGCTGGTCGTGAAGCGGCCAGCACTCGTGGAGGTGTAGGCACCTGTGAGGCAGGCGCCTGAGGAGGGGGAGGGGCAGGCGCCTGCTGCTGGCGAGCAACAGTCGGCTGCGGGCGTGGTTTCCCAACCTTAGGGCGAGTATTGTGGCTCGCCTTTCCCTTAAATGAGGGGCCTGGTGCTGGGTAGGGACGCCGAGGACGCGGGTTGTTAGCTAAAACGGGGAAGTCTAGCTCATTACTCAGTACACTGTACTGGTTTGCAAGGGGAACTGGGCCATGGGCGTATCCAGGCACGAAGTTCTGGGCCTGGGTGCGCCTATCACTACGCCCCTGCACAGTGGTCCACTGGTCAGGGTGAGGCTTGGCCCAGGGGGCTGGAGGAGCAACATAGAATTGGCGAGGCGGAGGAGGAGGAGGCTGCTGCGACAGCTTGCTCTGCTGCTGACGTTTCCTGCGTTCGTCAGCAGAAAGAAAGCGCCACTTTTCAGCTTTGTAAGCTGTGCAGCCTTTGAAGTTGGCTGCGTGACTGCTCCCGCAGCCAACACAACGCTTCGACGAGAAGTCGTCCTTATTTTCAAAGGGACAGCTGATCGTCGTGTGTGTCTCGCCACAGAGGCGGCAGCGAGCTGGGGCGCGACACACTCTAGCTGAATGGCCGAAGCGCTGGCAGTTGCTGCACTGCGCAGGGCCTTCAGGTCGCTGGAAATCGATTACCCGGACGACTAAGCAGCATAGGCCGCGTATGGAGTAGATCAGGGATCGGCAACGTGAGGCCCGCGGGCCGCATGCGGCCCGCCGGCCGGTTTTATGCGGCCCGCGACAAAAAGGTTTGATTTAATAAAAGAATTATTATTACAAATACTAATAAGTTGTAAAAAATTTGAGTTGAGTTGTGAACTATTAATTGATAACACAAAAAGGTTTCTGGTGTATGCGAATACTACGTCAGTGTCTGTCGAGTGCATTCGGACTGTCTCGGTCATTGTCGGAGTGCGTCGCCTCCCCGAGTGATCGAGAGTGAAGGCGTTCGTTCTGACGAAAGTTTGAATTTCCCTCTCAACGGTTCGCGAGGGTAGTTCACATGTTGCCGCGCCGTGGCGTGGCAGGTCAATTTTTTACAACACTGTGGAAGGGTTCGTGTTCGTTGTGTCAGTAGTCACCATTACAAGCTGTTGTTTGTTGCAACTATGGCTAGTTCTAGTAAAAAGCGTAAAGTAGGTGACGAGTGTCGCGTTTTCCAAGAACGTTGGACGGATGCTTATTTGTTCGTTGAAGTTCGGCAGAAACCGGTGTGTTTAGTGTGCGATGAGTCAATCGGTGTAATGAAAGAGTTCAACTTGAAACGACACTATGAAACCAAACATGCTACAAAATTCAACTCTTTTCAAGGACAAGTTCGGAGTGATAAAGTTTCTAATTTAAAGCAAAATCTCAAGAACCAGCAGTTTTCATTCAAAAAGCCTACTGTTGAGACTGAAGCTTGTGTTAAGGTAAGCTTCATAGTAGCTGAAAAGATTGCAAAAAAGTCAAAACCTTTTTCAGACGGAGAATTTGTCAAAGAGTGCCTGGGGTCTGCCGCTGAAATTCTGTGTCCATCACAGAGAAATTTGTTTTCTAAAGTAAGCCTTTCTGCAACAACTATTTTGAGACGTATTGATGATATGGCAGATGATATCAATGATTCTATTAAGGATGAAGCGTCTGCATTTGTATTTTATTCAATTGCTATTGATGAGAGTACTGACATCACCGACACTGCACAACTGGCTGTTTTTGTTCGGGGAATCAATGATAATTTCAATATTACTGAAGAGTTGTTAAGCCTACATCCGATGCAAGGCACCACTAAAGGAACTGATTTGTTTCAAAGTTTAATGAATGTGCTTGATAAGTTTAACCTTAATCTAAAAAATCTGGTAGGAATTGCCACTGATGGTTGTCCATCAATGGTAGGCAAAAACAAAGGAGTAGTTACTTTGGTTCAGGAAAGAAAAGGGGACGATGTTTTGATGAACTATCACTGTATTATACACCAACAAAGCTTGTGTGCCAAGAAGGTAGGCTTCGAAAATGTGATGGACATCGTTGTTAGAACAGTAAATTTCATTAGATCTCACGGGCTCAAACATCGGCAATTTCAATCCTTTCTGGCTGAAATGGATGCAGATTACGGAGACATACCTTACTTTTGTGACGTTCGTTGGCTTTCTCGAGGAGAAATGTTAAAGAGGGTATTTGAACTGAGAGATGCTATAAAGGCCTTTATGCACGACAAAGAAAAGTCAGTCAATGAATTCAACAACCCTTCATGGGTAAGTGATTTGGCATTTTGCGCAGACATCACAATGCATTTGAATATATTAAACAAAAAATTGCAACATCCTGACAACTTCATTCACAACCTCTTTGACTGTATCAAATCATTTGAGTGCAAGCTTGATCTGTGGCAAGATCAACTCATGGACTACAATTTCACTCATTTTGAGAAATTGTCAGAATGTGATGGTTTTGACATGAGCAAGTATGTCACAGCTTTAGTGGAACTAAAAGATGAATTTAACTCCAGGTTCTTGGACTTTAGGAAAAGTGAAAAGTTAATTGACTTGTTTTCCCGGCCTTTTAGTGTAAAGGTCAGTGATGTGCCAGGAAACCTTCAAATGGAACTGACAGACTTACAGTGCAACTCAGACTTAAAGGAAAAGTTCAACTTGGGACTAACTGAATTCTATTCTAAGTATATTGACAAAGACAACTTTCCCAATATCAGGTTAAACGCCCTTAAAATGATGTCTCTCTTTGCCAGCACATATGTTTGCGAACAGTTGTTTTCAAAAATGAATTTTGTCAAGAATAAAACCAGAAGTAGATTGACTAACGTTCATCTGGAAAATTCAATCAAAGTATCAACTTCGAAAATCAGACCAGATATTGACAAGCTTGTGAAGAGGATGCAATACCAAACTTCCCATTAAATTCTCTCGAAAACTATTATTGTATTTTTAATGCAATTTCGAACTTCATTTATACTCAAACTGTATTTCAATTTACAAAAAAACTAAATTTATAATCGTGTACCTTATAAACGAAATGTTTTGTGTGAAATAAACAAATTTAAATTCAATATGTGTTTTTCTGCTTATATCACACCTTGTTCGTATGTTTATGGGTATGATAAACCATGCGGCCCCCAAGACGTAACACAAATCTGATGTGGCCCTTTAAGGTAGAAAGGTTGCTGACCCCTGGAGTAGATGGTGCGTGTGTGGTCGCTGTTAGGCAGCTCTACCACAAACATGTTAAGCGGCTGCCTGTTTATTAAAGACAGCTTCTGATAAATTGTAAGGGGCTGGAAGCCTATTGCTTCCAGTTCTTCCCGGATGAATTCCACCGGGATGGACTTGTCAAGGCCCTTAATGGCAACCTTGATAGGCAGTTCGCTGCGAGGAGTGAGGTCCGAAAACCCCACTCGTTGTGCCTCTAATAGGCGAATTGCTGAATTGTAATCCTGTATTGTTTTAGGGAGGTACTGCACTCCCTGGGGGACGACTCTATTTGTCGTCGGCTGCGACAAATTGGCCCTAAACAGGCGACAGATGGTTGTATAATCACACTCTTTAGTGTGATATACAGTGATTGGGCGCAAGTCTGGGCGTGGAGCTGGCTGGACAGGCGCTGGTGGCGGTGGCGCATCCTGGTTGGCCGGGCCGGGCGGCGAATCAGCCTCATGTGTGTCTAACCGCCNCCGCCGAACCCTCATACGCCACCGGATGGCATTAGTGTTGTGAGACCGGAAGTCGAGACTCCCATAACTCACTAGGTGTTTGTAAAACAAAATGCACCCTGACACTTTCACAAATCATTGGGTCGGCGGCAGGGGCTGTGTACTGTGGGGCTTTGGGCACCGGGCCCTTATTTAGGCGAGTAATTTTTGTTGCCTATTTAAAATTCATTTACATTTACGTGTTTTCGGCGGGGGAGTGAAGCTCCCCTCCAGCCTCTCGGCTGGAGTGAATGTCGTATAGTGGGTGTGTGTCTAACAGTTGTTTTGTTGTTTGCAAGTGTGCTATTAGTGTATTTTGTGTGAGTAGTCCTATTCTCCCGATGTGTCATATACATGTCTCCATCGGGGTACGTTTAATAAGCGTTTCCAAGTGTATGACATAAAGAGAAAAACCCTTTTAAACGGATGAGAGTTGGAAGGGGCCCCTAGTACCAGGCTATGAACCCAGGACCAAATAGGGCCCCCCTTGTCCAAGTCGTCTGCTTCCCGACCTG
>NQII01005951.1:0-44611 GCA_002778355.1 Clitarchus hookeri
TTCAAACCAGGCAACAGCCTTAAAGATAAGGTATGAGCAGAATATAATATTTACATTCTTAGTGCATTATGTTTTGCAAATTTTGCATCCAGCGATCGCCACAACAATATTTACTACCAAACAATAAATACTGAAATAGGCTAAAGTTTATATTATGACATATAGGTAATCAAGTACACTATTCCGCCACCAGATATCAGCCACTCTACTGGAAAACACCGATAAAAAATGATTTCCCCTTCCTTCAAACAAAACGTTTAATTCACACCCTGCGGCTATGCTTTCTCTATTGCATTGTGCACGTTTCATGTTGCAAGGTAGGAGTTTTATTGTCTATTCACGGTATATCAACACTTTTTAAATCAAACCCTTGAAAAATCAATTCCATATACTGCATATACTTGTTCTGTTGTTTCCTAAATATTTCCTGTATCACAAGCGATTTATAGGTGTGTTAAAATAAAAGTACCTCATTTTTGGTTGAATTGATATTATTGTTATTTTTATCTATAAAGTATAGTATTTTAGTTTTAATTAAAATTAATAAAATCAGATATAAAAGGTGTGCTGGTAATTTTTATTAAGAAATTATTCTTAGAAAAATGTTATTAAAGTGAGTGTGCACGAATTTTGTGCATTATCCCATTGGCATGATTGTATATACTTGGTAAAGTTTTGTTTGCAAGGGACTGAGGAATAGTCTGAAAGAAGAACTTTAGCAGGGCTACAGGAAAGTTAACCATTGAAAAATCATACTATATAAATATAACGTGTTTAGATGTTTCCTNACTTTAGCAGGGCTACAGGAAAGTTAACCATTGAAAAATCATACTATATAAATATAACGTGTTTAGATGTTTCCTAATTATGTTATGAATTACAAGCGTTTTATACTTGTGATATCTTTGAAGGAAGTTTAGTTCGGTTCAATAGAAATTTTATTTATATTTTATTTATCAATTATTATATTTAATTTTTAGTTAATACGAAATAACGGTGAGNTTCAATAGAAATTTTATTTATATTTTATTTATCAATTATTATATTTAATTTTTAGTTAATACGAAATAACGGTGAGAAAATAGGTGTGTTGGTAATGTCTAATAAGAAACAGTTCTAATGCAAAATATTATTAAAGTGGTTTCGCACCAATGCGGTGCGCTGTACCTCTGGTGTATGGATTTTAATTGGATAGGGCTTATTAACGTATCCCGGTGTTATGCCTGAATGCTTGCCAGGGGGCGGCTTACAAACTGACTTATGATCTAACTTACGCTAACACCCATGTCTTACCTGGGAATCGAACCCAGAACCTCCAGCATACCAGACCGACGGTGCATCAACCGACTGAGCCACGGTAGGTCGACCTCTTTGACGTAATTTTCTAGACTCGGATAAGCTTTGTTTGCTTGGGACGCAGGGACATCTTGAAAGTATAACTTCAGCAGGGCTTGAGGAAAGTGGGAAGTAACCGTGAATGGACTATAGAGTAGTGTGCGGGTGTTGCAGAGAACGAGACGTCGGCGTGGACGGAGTCTTCGTGGTGGACGGAGCAGGCGTCGCGCGGCGGCGGCACCACGGAGGACCACGCCGCCACCTCGCCATCGTCGCCGCCTCCTTCGTCGCCGCCGTCGACGTCGGCGAGGCCGGCGCCGGCGGTGCAGCACTACCACCACCACCACCAGGGCACGCGCTGGGGCCCCTACTTCGAGGACGGGCCCGAGCCGCACAACGTGACTGCGCGCGTCGGCTCCGCCGTCACCCTCGACTGCCGCGTCGGCATGCTGCACGACAAGACCGTGAGTCCGCCCACACCTTTATACCTACTCAGAAACTGTTCACGGTGAAGTGAGCACATTTTGAATCAACCTTAGCAAAAAGTTACTTCTCCGGCCAGCACGTATTGTAACGGCCGCACTGAGTGACATGCGCACAGGAAAGTTGGTAACGATGGATAGAAAGCAGTTCCATATATTAACGTCGAATAAAAAGTGTTAGGTGGCTATTTTTGATAACCTTAATTATTTTATACGCTTTCTGTTTCTTTAATGCATCTAAGTGTAAAAATAAGCACGTTCGTAAATATTTACTTTTCTTATAATTTCACAGTTTTACTCGACCGACGCATTGATAAAGTGATGAGGCCCTTGTCAGTGTTAATGTTACGTAATGCGGAAGAATACACAACGTGCATACAAGTAGGTATTAAGCAGGGATTTCAAAAGTGCACATTTTACCGTGAAAAACCTATACAATTAACAACTTTAAATTTTTTCTTGTTAAGACTCTTGCCTGGTTGAAAGTAGTAGCCTAAAAATTGGCTATAGGAAAATACATATTAATGAAATTCTGTTTTTTCGAGCCAATTTTAAAGATATAAGCTTGAAACAAAAATCTAAGTATGATAAATGATTTTCTCAAGCGTTGTTTGGAGGCAAATACAACAACTTGTTTTTCAGTAGTATTTTATTTAATTATTAAGTTTTGTGAATTTTTCAGGGAAACAGGTTATACATTAACGTTACAAAAGGCTTTGACAGGAAAGAAGCACGTATTATTACGCTCAAAAAGTCTTTGGTGATGTATATCTATCTTTAACAAGAATGCCAAGAAACCGAATTTCATTAACAAGTATTTCCCTATTCAAAATTCTCAACCAGCCTTAACTAAGCATTTTTGAAAGGCCCGCTAAAACATATTTTCTTTTCATTACCTTCCGCTATACAGTATCTGTCTAAATAGGACCGAAAAACTTCGGCTGCAGGTTAATCACGAAGAAAGAAGTTGAAAACACATAAGACGTACCGTCTAAAATGTATCCTAAGGGTGGTACACGTCTTTGTTGGCCCTGAAACACCAAACTATTACAAATGTTGGAGAGAATTTTAAAGATAGAGAACTCAGTGTCTGGATAACTTGTAACTTAACAAACGTCTGCAAACACCACAGCATCTGTCGCTGTCATTAAATTATTTTATGTAAATAGGTTACTAACCATAATTTAGAAATAAACTTCATGACGCGTTAGCATATTTGATTCCAGTGATGGATTATTAATCCGCATGTCACAATGAACGAAAAAGGTCGCCTTGTGTAAATGCCCTAAGCATCGCTGTTTTCGAGTAATTCGTATTTTTCTTTCAAAAAAATACCTATCAATACCTGGCAGGTAGGCAATCCGCCAAACACCCAATAAAACAGTGCAGTTAATAAAGAGAGAGGCAGATTCCAGAGAGAGGTGATAACAGTGGCATTATAATTTACTAACTCTTCAGGTATAACAGAATTAAGGAATATCGCCCTCAGAAAGCTCTTTAGATCATAGGTCATATACATGTTTTCAACTTATTTTTTCGTGTTTAACCTGCAGCCGAAGTTCGTCGGTTGAATTAAGATACATCCTGTATGTAAAACTGAGATTGCTATGGACCGTTATGGATAATTATACAAGTGGAAAACAAGGCATTTTTGGGGAAATGAATGTGTTAATAATATTCTTATTAGTGCTTTAATGCATAAGAAATAAAAAATCTTAGACTTCAGAAGCCAAAAATGTTCATGTTATATTATCGATACATCAAATCTGAGAACTTTTTTTATTAATTTGTTGCCAACTCAACTGAGAGCCTTGGTGCATGTGTGTACTGTACTATATGCGTGGTTACGGCCAGTGATTTATTTCGGTGACTGATTAAAAAATGTTTTGACTTTATCGTCCTTTCGTACGAAACACATGCTGCCTGCGGGAGTTTTCAACTGCTTGTCCTAGTGGCGTAACTACGAGGGGTGATCAGGTGATCAGGGCGATCGATAACCTTCCTTACTCAGAGGACAGAGTCAGTCAGCATATTAAGTGAGGAAAACATACATTTCCCTCAATGGGCGATACTTATTAATTCATAAAATTGTTTGAAACGTAGGCCTATTATCTGGAGATAAATCTCAAAGCAATAACTAACCTTTCTTGAAAAGCGATAATCACGTTTGAAAGAAAACCGGCGTATGTATTTCGCGGTTTAAATGTAAGAAAACATGAAATTTTAATTTTTACGCAATAGGCACACAAAATTTTGAGTACAGTTTAAAGGTTCGAGTTTGAGTTTTCTCCTGCATTTGTAATGAAACAAAAAAACAATATTTCATCGCCTACGTGACAAAGTGAGACAATTTCCTCGGGAACAGAAGGATACAAGGCAAAATTAACGAACCATTTTTGAAAGAGTGATAAGTTGTAAAGTGAAGTAATTGAAATTTTAAAACCGCTGTTCTCTATATTTAAGTGAGTGTGAAGTGGTTAGATGATTTTAAATGTGTGGCGAAAGTTCTGATCATTTTCAGTTCCACTATAGCTTCGATGTATAAAAGAGTTTTGAATTTGGTGGCAGAGTATGAAACTTGCTCTTTTCAGTGCTGACGTATACGTACTGTTCGAAATACAATTTTATATTCTCATGGACCAGTCAATTTCTGGAATGAAAAAGGCAGTAATCTCTATGACAACCCTGCAAGTTTTTTTGTTAGTAAAAGGATCAATTGTAACGTGGTACGGACTAAAGTGTGTTTCGTGGTATTTTTTTGTAGAATAATAACTTTAAATAGTAGTAAATTGGCAATATGTAACCAGTCATAGGATCAGGCATTCAAAACAAAATATTTTTTTTTGTGAAGGTAAAACTTTCGAACATAAAGTTTGAGATCAAGTTGAAGTTTATAATTCTGTAGTTTTACTAAGAAGGCAGCTGTATATGCAAAATGTTTCACAAAATATACGTTGACAACCACACTGTAATGCACTAAATCTCATCTCATATTTTCGGTAAATGATTGTGGGGGAGGGGGGATAAAATTTCACATAACGACTCGATGGAAAAAATTGGATGAGTGGGGAGGGAAGAGTTGATGAAGGTTACATCCATAGAATACAGAAATAAACTCAGAGCCATAGGGGATGACTGCTAACCTGGGAAGGCAATAATATAATTAGGTTTTTTAGCGTTCCTGTTAAAGATATATATGTATGTATATAACCATTGACATTTTTGGGTAGATAAATACGTACTTCTTTGCTATCAAATCTTTTTTTAACATTAATGTATAGCCTGTTTCCTAGAATGATCACAAACCTTAATAATTAAATACAAAATTACTGAAAAACAAATTTTTATATTTGCCTTGATACAGAGCTTGAGAGTATCATTTATCCCATTTAGGTTTTTGTTTCAAGTGCATATCCTCAAAATTGGCTTTAAAAAAAAACAGAAAATCTTTAAACTGTATTTCCCTTTGCCCAAATCTCACTGATTTCAAACCAGGCAACAGCCTTAAAGATAAGGTATGAGCAGAATATAATATTTACATTCTTAGTGCATTATGTTTTCCAAATTTTGCATCCAGCGATCGCCACAACAATATTTACTACCAAACAATAAATACTGAAATAGGCTAAAGTTTATTATTCGGCATCCGAGTAAACACAACCTTCACTCCGATATGATAAAAATATATCTCAAATATATCCACTGCCGCTTTCATCGGTAGCACATAAATAAAAGCGTATCTCGATTTTACACAATTCGCCGGTATTAAGTTGTCGTGTTTCGTGGTTTGTCATATATTTTACGTTTGAAATATATGCTGCACAGTACACGTTCGGAAGGAAGTTTATTTCCCGTGAAATAAAACGAATCCTATGCCACGCGTGTATACGAAGCAGTTGTCAGTGTCATGACATTCATCAACTCTGTTGGAAGGATACGCACACAGCAGAACTACTGTCAGGGCTGGACAGTTGGTGCCGTCATTGCTGAACCGGGATGTACAATCGACTGTTTAGCACCACAAGCATTTTAATTGTCCACCCCCAAAAATGCTACGCTTTCAGCCTTCTTAGTAAATATTAAGAAAGTTTTATTTTTATTTAATTATTTATTTTATATTTATAATATTATTGCATTACAAACTTTATATAAATGCATAATATTTATATGCATATAATACAAAAATTTATATTTATAATAATGATATATAATTTTATGTTAAATTTATTACGTTTGTTCTTAAGAACTATTCTGTTTTATTGTCTATGCCACAGTAGATGTGTTCATCGCAAACAATGAATATGTGTAAATGCGTACCGATAATATGTCTCTGTGAACAACTGTTGTGCGAAAAAAATGGTCGCTGTACCGGGTCTTCATTCTACCAACAAACGCAGAAGAGAATAGATACGTAAGAAAACGTGATCAAAGAGAAGACGAATAATATTATTATTGTACTTCCATTTAAATTTAATTATTTTTATGCTTCTTGCAAAATGTATAATTTTTCGCAAGAGTTAACCACAAAGACAACGAGAATACCAAAGATGAATTCGTACACGGGTTAACTATTGCCATTTCGTGATACTCAGAAATAGCTAGGTTCAGTAATGAAGAGCAGAACATAAAACATATATTAACAACATTTGGATATGTTTGTGATACGAGGGGCTGTAATAGGTTGAAAATAACGTGCCCTGTTGATAATTTACAAAAAAATTGCCATAATTTTTAATTAAAACAGTCACTCCATGGTACTGCCAAGCAAAAGGTATAACTTAGTAGTGTGTTGCCAAAAGTATAGCTCTATCCCCGTAAGACGTTGCTGACAAAGAAGAGTGTTATGAAATGCCATATAGCGACAGTAATGCGTAACAGTTTATATTGTTTTTTTTGTCCAACCGTGTGAAATATAGGGATAATAGAAGCAATGAGTAAAAGGGCAAGTGATTCTTCCTGACACTCAGTACGAATAGGGCAGTCTAAAAACTGGAATCTAAGAACATTTACAAGAAAAATTAGCAAATTCAAAGATTACCGTGTTAAATAGGGGTAATTTCTAATTATTTTTCGACAAAAGTTTTTCACTATTCACTAGGATAAGAAGCCTGTTAAACTAATTAAATTTCTCGTAGTCATTTCGCTCATCCCGAGTATGGCAGCAGTCGAATGACCTGTTAGCAGCAAAGAAATAACTGAATATAGAATTTTTTGTTTTACTTATTAGAAGTACATAAGCCATACGACGACGCGTGCTGATGCCTTTTACTTATAACGTTTTATATTTTGTGACTTTTGTATGAAAATGGAAATTTAAGCTATGTGTCAAAATTCCTGCCTACGAAAATTTTATTGCATAATCTCATAATACGATGTAGTGGATGGAAATTTTTGTTAGCACTTTGTTTGTCGTTTGGAAGTAGTATTGACCGTTTAACATTCATTAATTCAACGACCGCTCCGGGTTCAATACATGTTTGAATGTTCTCATTTGGCATAAAAACATTTTTTATTTTAAAATAATTTTTTTACATTCAGATTTTTATTAAAATCTCGCGATATACGTATGTCATCGATACCGATCGAAAAATACGAAGCAATCTAATATATTCCTCCACACATGTAGTCAAATTGTACATAATATTTGTTAGGGTGGAATTTCGTCATGAAGATATTCATCACAATTTCCAGTCACGAGTAAAGTGTTGTAAGCCATGGATGAAAATTTGATGATATTGCATTTAAACAACACTGGCCAGATACAGAAAACCTCGAGATTTTTTTTTATATTTCTAAGTGTACATTATACGCACATACCTATCACTTTTTCCTATTGTGAATGTACAGCGGGTTACTTCACATGTCACGAAAATATCGAAAACGGAAGAAAACATCCAAAACAATATTACATAAAATGAAAGGTATGCAACTAATCACAAAACCAAGTGTCGTTTCAGAAACGCAACGCCAATAATAAATTAATTTAACTGTGATGTCTAGCCTACATTGAAATGGAGTCTTGTATTTTTTTTTCTTTATTCATAAATATTTGGCAGCTGGTGAGCACAAACAAGTGGATTTTCATCAACTGAATGCGATTGCTTCAAAACACGACGTTATTGCCACACCACGAAAGAACTCTCTTACGCATAGCTTGCGAACTTGCAAATAGCTCCACTGTACTAGAATATGTAAGTGAGTTAGTTATTTGTATTGATTGTTCTTCGTAGGTTATAATTATTTGTTATCAAATTGTTGTTCTTTTCGGGATAAGCATCTTGGTTCACAGAAGTTCACCGAAAATCACTCAACTTAAGTGACGATCAGTCAAACAATCTTGTAATACTTTTAGTGAAGAGTTTTCACTTATGATTATTATTTGATCATGTTTTACGTAAAACATTAATTTTCCTAGCTATTCGCATAAATGTGCATTCTAAATGAGATACTAATCCTGCTACATTCAATAACGATGTGATAAAGTTATATTAACAGATTTTTTAAACTCATCCAGTAATAGTCATGTAAAAAAATAAGTATGCAATATCACGTAGTGTGTAAAATGTGGCAATGGGTTAAATTTAGCAAAACATGCGGCAAGGCCAAAGTGTATGTAAACACGTTTTGCAAGATGTTACACTACGACACCATGGCAATTACTTTCCTTTTGTGAATGGTAAACGTATTCGTGTAACTTACACAATGCGCTACAATTCTGATTAACACTTTGCGATTTTTGCTTCTAAGCGTGTGTCAAACCCGAGAAGCAGTATAATATACTATCAGAACTAGTCGGAATATCCTTGGTATAATAGGGACATGAGAGATAACATGACTCCATTTTAGGAATTTCGGACCCAATACAGGTCCGGAGATATACTGCCCCGTTTTGGAAATTTCGAGCCCACTGTGGAGCCGGAGCCCACTTTGGCCTACATAGTATGTTAAGTTGGGTAATAAAGGGCAGCGCTGCCAAATTTCATCCATATCCGACGAACGGCGTGTAATTGAGACACACTGCCCGGTTTTATGGTTTTTGGATCTAATGGGAGGCCAGAGAGCATTGTGGCCTACGCGGTATTTTAATTTGGGTGCTAAAGGGTATCCTTATCAAATTTGGTGGAGATCCGTCGAATGGTGCAGATTCGCATAGAGGACAAACCTTCATGAATACATAAATTTATAATTTTTGCCTTATAGATGTTAAATGTTTTAAAAAAATTTTTTTAAGTTATTTTAAAATTTTTTTGTGTTTTTTCAGTGACCCCTTATGGGGACAAGGCCGTAGAAATGCAAAAGTTTATTTTCATAAATTAGCAAAGGAATAGTTTAGGGCCCGTGTTAAGGAAAATTCTCATAATTCGCCAGGAGTGATTTTGGATAACCGTGGAGAAGCGAAATCAGGATGGCCGGAACAGAAATCGATCCAGAGTCCTCCGGAATGCGAGTACAATGGTTGACGACTGCCCCGGTGGTGTAGTGGTCAGACTAGTCGCCTCCCACCAAGGTGGGATCCGATTCCCGGCGGGGTCGCTCCCGGATTTACACACGTGGGAATCATGCCGGACGATGCCGCTGGTTGGCGGGTTTACTTGGAGATCTACCGTTTCCCCCACTCTTGCATTCCAGCGCTGCTCCATAATCACCTCACTTCACCATCATCGGCTCTCAAGATCTCGATGTTAAGACACCTCCCAAAACTCTCTCCTCTCCACCGCCATATCACCGCGTTACCTTGCTACCTCATAATTCGCCAGCGGAAAGCAATAAATTTAATTATTCTTTTTTAGAAAATGCATACTAGATTTACTATATGTTTCCTTTACTCCAGCACTTTTTCTTAAGTTTGAATACGTTCAGCAGAAAAATATATTTCATTACAAACTCCAAAGCAATTTTTCTATCATAATTTTGTAAAAGTTTTTTCTGTTAATATTTTTATTCAAAACATTTTATTAATAGCCCAAATACCTGCAAACTTAATTAAACTTCATTCTTTTTATATATCCTTTAATCTTACGATACCACAATCCTCAGCGCAAGATTCATTACTTTTGTTTTTGACAGTAGTATGAATTTTTTTTTTTTATAAAATTACCAGATATGATACCACTTAGACACTCATTTAAGTTTCCTTAATTATATGTGTAATGTTTGATTAAGATACAATCAATGGAAAAGGTGACGCTAGATGTAATAACCATAATTAAGACGTTTTTTGCAATCAATATTTAAAAACACGATAATTGTTTAACCCTAAAATATCTTAAATGGTTTTAAAAACAGTCGAATCAATGGGAAAATATAGTAGTTAGTTTCGAAACGTTTCACTCGAGGTGTGGCTGAGTCTAGGACAAGGCCGAGGGTTCATGAATACGTCAGAGTTAGTGAGTTTTTATTTTAATTATGCTTTTTATATATGTGAATTAAATAGCATTAACGAATTGCATAGGTGGCGTTTATGTCTTATATATATTATATATAGACATATTTCATTTGGCACCAAGATCAGCGCGCTAATACATCGGATTCACGAGATACACTGCCCAGAAATTTTCACCCGCGTTAAAAATTTATATCGGTCGCTTACGCCTCGAGCCTGCGCTAAGTCAAATTTACGCTTGCATCGTAATCGTATACTCAATCGAACGAGACCACCTTCATTGCGATCATATTATTAACCACGATGTTGTAGTGTCTGAGTTGGTCCCCTGCGAAACCTATATTGCCGTTTCCATTCGGGTGCCCCATGTATCGGTCTTATTTCTAAGACGTATTCACGTCAAAACGTTCGATTCCTGTGAGGGCATTACATGAAGTCTTGAANCTTCACATTCCCTTTGTTGTTGCAGTCCACAGAAGAAGGAAGTCGACCGTAAAACAGCAGCAATCGCCAGTTGTTGAGAAATTCACTTGCCGGCAGTCAGATCTTACCCTTAAACATAGTGTTGTGATCTGTCATCTAATTCAACGATTCACTAAAAGAATACTAAAACATAGCATGTATTTAGGCTCTGCGAAAATATTCCCCAGAGGAAAGTCAAAAGATGTATCATCCGGTCATTTATTACCTTTCCCTTTCATTGAGAAATCCTGTACACTGTAATTTTATTTCACTACTCTCATTTTTTCTTCTGTTAATTTACACAATAATTAAATGTCCTGTAAATTATTAAGCACTCTTATGCATACTTCATTCTTAATTCTATGTGTCGAACATAGCTTTATGTATTATTAACTTAAAACAAAAAAATATCTGTAGCTAATTTATGACGCAGAAACTTATACCTGACCATCTATGAAACGACCATAACTCATCGTCCAATTTAAATTTCAACTTCATTCGAGAATACGCAAGATATACCTGGCTAGTAGTTACAGCTGTCTATGAAGCATCTTCATTCACAGCAAAATCTTACCAACTAACAATAGCTTGCCCTTGGATATTATACACACAAGTTAGTAGCCGAAGGTTCAGGCAGTTTGCGTGCCCTACGGGAAAAAATAATCCTATCATGCCGCTGCCTTCTTTAACAGTAACAATGGAGGAGAAAATATACCGTCACATAACTGTCTTGAAGTAAACTTATTAATTTACACATTTTTATCCTGTTTACCAAAGCTAAAGTTGAAGTCTCCAATAATTCGAAATATCTTCCTCGGCTGGTATTTTCATCTTCTGGTGTGCCGGTGTGGCACTCTGATACTCCTGAAGCAGGTAAATGCATATGCCCTCCACTCGCTTCCGGAACATGAACAGCGCATATGCGACGAGTCTTCTCTTATGACATGCAGTAAAGTGATTAGTGCCACTCTTGCAGACAGGCTTAAATAGCTTACCATAATGACGTCATAGCGTTGCTCAGAATATTGACAGTGGTAACTAGTCAACTGTATCTGGCCAGCCTGGACGTAAATTATTAAAATAATTGTGAACTTGTATCTAAGAAAAAATATTTAGTGGCTCGAATTTAATACCTCGTAGCCATGTAACGATTCAATGTTTTGACGACATTTTTACTACGTCGTGCCACGCATATTAGGCCAAGTATTAGGTTTGCAAGCGGTGAGGTTAATTATTACTGTGGTTGTTCCAGACGTTAAAAGCCAAAAATAGTTTGTATAGTCCATTCGTAGTTACGTCCAACTATTGTGAAGCCCTGCTGAAGATATACTTTCAAACTATTTCTCCGCCTAATGCAAACAAAGCTTAACGTAGTCTAGAAAATTACATCAAAGGGGCAACTCACCATATTCGTGCACATTCACTTTAATAGTATTCTGGATACGAATTGTATCTTAATGAACATTACCAACACACCTGTTTGCTCTCAGTTTTTATTCATATTAATAACATTATAAAATTTTGTGTTGAATTTAGTCAAAATGAGAAACTTATGTGTTAATAGAAATATAAAACTGTTTTGATTACTGGCATATTTAGTGAATAGCCTAATATGTCGTACATGGAATGATTTTTCAAGGGTTTGATTCAAAGAGTGTGAAGAGACAGCGAATAGACTATACAAATAGTTAGTAAAATATGGGGACAAACATTGGCAGTATATTCCTAGCGAAAATGTAAGACTAAAATGCAAGTACCACTTTTCTCGTCAAAAGATTATTAAGGAAGCTGTACACACATAAAAAAATCTTCAATTAAATTTGCCTTACTCTCTATTATTATTTGCTTACCTGGTATGCCACGCACATTCTGTTTTTAATGCTCTATATTAATAATCTCACAAACTGTTCACCTAATAGAATTACAAAGTTTGATTCAAACATGGGGTGCCAACAACCATTCATTTAAATAATGAAGAAGAGGAGGGGAGTAATATTTTCAACCGCGTTTTTAGAGATGTAAGATCTCCTTTATACAAAACACCATTCACCGATTTGTTACTTAATCACAGGTAGTTTCTGATATTTTCAACTAAACGCATTTTGAAGCTCAAGATTTTGAGGCGCATAGCTCCCATAATAATCATTTTAGGGGATAAGTTGTACATAAATTTTCGTCTTATATTTTCGTAAGGAACTGCCCGCCAAATTTTTTCCCATGTTTTAGAAACACGTGGTAGGTTACGGACCGTATTGCAGTAACTATTACTTTGGATATACGCTATTGAAAAACTTCTTTGTATCCTGCAAAAAACCCAATGAGATACATTTCATAAAATGTACAAAAATAAGTATATTGTATCTGTTCTGAACCGACATGCCAAATAATACATGTAATTATGCAAAGCAAAATACGTTAACAATCGCCAAAGAAAAGTGGCAAAAACACGAGAGCGAACAACCAGACAAATAAACTTCGGACAACTAAAATAATTGCTGTGGAAAAACAGACATGTATATGGACAAAAAATGGGTGACACAGCGAACAAAACACATTTCGAAAACATGAATATGTTCCCGTCTTCAAATACTCCAAATACTCATACGAAATGACGGAAACTTAAAGACCTGCGTAGTTGTTCAGTTTCCTTTTAAAAAGTTCACAGACTGGGCTCTCAAATTTTGCCGGAAAAATTCATCATTCCCTTAGATAAAATGCTATAAAAGGTTTAAACTTTCATTGTAACAAAATATAGTTTGACCCCATTCTTAATTCGAAGATTAAATTTTATCTTCATTTTTTTTACACCACTTAAATAAATACTCGAATTACCACTGACCAATAAAGCAAATAGCATATAAGATGTTCCACTTATTTATGCAAAAATAAACTCGGTCTAATATACAAGAACGAACACCAAGTAAGCTAATTTATCACAATAGTGAGTGCAGAACTAGATTCTTCTTTCACTAGCACCTTAATCCTTTCGTCCATGCGTATTTTGGACTGATAATTGTCTAGCCAGGAGCGGCTCTAGTCCTCTCACACTATCACAGCACATACGAGACTCAGTCATCATTTTCACACCTATCTCGCTACATGCAGGACTTGATTAATCTAAAAGAGAACTGAATTATAATTCTAGTTATTAATTTATATAGTCTTCCAGGGGCTTTCCAAGGCTTTCTCCTATGTTTCGCAAATACACTCCAGACAGTGAGTTCAGAACTTTCTAGATATATCTGATCGCCTTTCAAACTAAACCTTGATGCCACCGATAAGATCGACAGGAAGTGACCAGAATTTCACTGTGTCTCGGCTATACCGACTTTCTACGTCTCCACGCAATAACGAGATGTCTTCAGCTGTGGGTCATTGTTCCTCCACAGGCGCGCTCTACAACACGCCAGCGAGATTGCGTAGCTCAATATCTTTACTGCATTTCATATACGATTAATACGTCTGTATTATCACCTATAGAGACAATTATAATGGAAGAAAACACTTAACTGTCACGAAGATAGTACAAGGTGCCTTTATGCTTTCAACTATAAATTTATTTTATTTTCCTCTGCAAATATTATTAAATGCGTTATAATTAATAGATTGAGCGAATAGTGTATAATTTGTGCTAATGAAATTGTACTTTTCTATATAATTAGTTATTTTAAAATATCACATTAATTTTAAAAGTTAAATTCAAATTGAGCTCAGAGGCATCACTTTTAGTGCAATCTAATAATAATGTGTATTTGACATAAAAATACGCAATACTAGATCCATTGAATCGAACGTAAACTTTCTGAGAACTTCTTCCGCTTTTACACGCATGCAGTAAAATAAAGAGTATTAAGAAACTTCAGGTGTAAATCTCAATATTTGTATATGATTGTCTGTTTTCGAATATGGATATAAAATATCTGTATTGACTTGTAAATTTCATTAACTCAAGAATATATTTAAAGCGACGCCAGCGTAAAGGGAATAATTAAAGGTAGCTGTAAGATTCTGCTGTGTTTGCTTATAGTAGTAATTTTTGTGGTACTGTTAGGTTTCATAAAAGCCTTGTGATAATGAAGATGGGAGTGTTAATCACTGAAAACTTATTCCTTAGTTACTGGGCCTTGCTGCCGAAATTTTCTCTACCATGTTGTGGACTATGGAAACTTTGTTAGCAAAACTCATACTTTCTGATTGTTTTGTGCCCAAGACTTTGGATGATATTCGAAAGCTCTGATGAGTGTAGTTGCTGTTAAAATTTTCCAGACAATATCTCATTCTGTTTGCAATGTAAATTCGTAATATTTGTGAGCTGTTTGCTTCCCAGTGCCAGCCTGTACTGCTCACTAAAGCATTTCCGACAAGAAGTGTAATAAACAAATATCTTCTCTCGGTTCACAGCTATGGTAGATCATCTCATTAACGCTTTTACAAAATTATTGGGGAATTTCGTAAAGTAGTTCTTGAATTGAATCGGTAACGGTGTGAAGTTTTGCTAAGTTTTTCTTAGAGCACTTCCATTAGGAGTAAGCAAATTACATCCTTTGAGTCAGAGAGTCATTGGTGAAACTCATCAGCTGAGTAGATTAGTGGTGTATCTGAGCCAGTTATGTACACAGATATTGAAGAAGACTGCATAACTGATGTTGCTAGTTTCATTATCTTATTTCTTCTTTGTTAGTAATCAGAACTTGCCCAAATTACAGAACACTCTTTGCGTTCTCAGATATTTTTCAATGGCGTTGAAATTTATCGTTTTCCTTTGGAATTTTGAATATTTAAGCCACAGTGGTTACCGTATATTTCAGTTTTATAATTTTAATCATCGCATTCATTTCACAAGTCGTAGTGAATTGTAATTTTTTTGCATACATGGCTGAAGCAATAAAATAAATGAAAGTATATATTTCTAAGTTTAATACAGGTATAAGGAAAGTTTTAGATTACTGTAGCTATCATTTAATTTGTAACTGAATTTCACCTCATTCTATTTTGATTTTTTGCTTTTATTCTGTGATATAATTAGTTTTTAACGATCAATAGTTTTTTAACTGGCATAACGTAACTTTAATTTGTGGATGTAATAAAAATATAACGTGATCTATGACTTAGCTATGAATAAAAGATAAAATATTTGCAGAAGTAAATAATTTCTTTTGGTAACAAAAAGATTTTAAGAACTAAATTCAGCACGATATTTACAGAGGTAAACAAAAATATCCGGTCTCTAGTTCCACTAGCTCGCATTATAAAAAAAAGCAACATTTGGATCATCAATGTTCTGAGAGAGCAAAAAAGATTACAGTTTGCCATTAACTCGCTTGTGCATAAAAACGGAAAAAATACCAGCACTTTTCCTAAAACTCTAGCCCCTTTTCCCAACCATGTTTCCGTATTCCAGCTACTTCACAAGGAAAATATAAAATCGTCTCATTTATTTGCTTCAAAGTGTTTATGCTTGCGGCGCAAATTGAAACTCAGTTTTGATTGACACCTTGTTCTCGAAGCAATTTTAAAACTCCCCGAGGTGTTGGGGATCACAGATGTTGGGAAATCTTCGCAGTGGCAAATAAAGAAGGAAACGTGTTTGCGCTGATGGACTTTCCATCAAGTTTTGCCTCGAAAGGATGTGCAGAACTCTTTTATTCCTCGAGGGGAGTTTTTCATAACAAAAATTTTTTAAAGTGTAGCGCTCCCAACTTTCGTGAGAATTTTCCGTTGCGACACTATTCGTGTGAGAAAAGGAAGAAAAAGGAAGGACCTGAGACTAAAAACTTACTTAATGCATTTCTTTAGTATCCGCAGAACAAAAAGAGAGTGTTTCAGGAATAAATCTACTGGCGGTAATCATACTGCTTCTTTTCCTTGCATTGCTTCGGTAAACAACGTACTTCACTAGAAAGTTTTTTTTTGTTCGTTGTAAGAATGAGATATCCAACCACGACTCTGTAGCGTATCCAATAAATGCTACGAGTGAAGTAATTTACGTTCCCGGATTTATGGAGAAGTGCCATATTACGTAATTATTTTCACAATTCTATGTCCTTTTTTTATTAGTTTGCATTCTTTAAAATACAAGATCTTAAACACGCACTAGAAGCAGTTNAATACAAGATCTTAAACACGCACTAGAAGCAGTTATTATTTGAGTTATTTCAAGTTTTTTTTTTTTAGAAATAGAATTTTCGCCTATTATGCTTGGCTTACAAAAATGTTATATTACCCGAAAGACTCTCGTATTGGCAACTAATTCCACAAATCCATTAAACTAATGCCATTTCCTAGTACTTCCACAAAGTATGCTAAGTTTACAGCATGAAATATCCGTTTGTTGGTCAACAGAATCATACAAAACACAAAAAAAATTGTCCTCTTGATAGCCTACAGATATATTTATTGTTACTTATATCTTACTCCCCAGCTTACTCCATACTCAAAACGTTCATTTCTAACACACTGGATTCAATTTCGAGACCTTTGTCCGATTANACTCCCCAGCTTACTCCATACTCAAAACGTTCATTTCTAACACACTGGATTCAATTTCGAGACCTTTGTCCGATTACGTCCCTGACCATCTCGATTTCTGTTTTCCATGGTTTTCCGCATTGAGAAAAATATTTTGTCGACTCAAACAAAATTTTTTTGGCTCAGCCAAATTAAATGTNTTCCATGGTTTTCCGCATTGAGAAAAATATTTTGTCGACTCAAACAAAATTTTTTTGGCTCAGCCAAATTAAATGTTTTTATAGGGACAATGAAATATTTTGTTGTTGAAACCAAATTATTTTTTTCTTCTTATTTGGTTGCCCCAAACTAAGATTTGGAACTCATTCTCCTCTCTTGAACGTCCAGAAAACTTGCTCCGNAATCTACTGGCGGTAATCATACTGCTTCTTTTCCTTGCATTGCTTCGGTAAACAACGTACTTCACTAGAAAGTTTCTTTTTGTTCGTTGTAAGAATGAGATATCCAACCACGACTCTGTAGCGTATCCAATAAATGCTACGAGTGAAGTAATTTACGTTCCTGGTTTTATGGAGAAGTGCCATATTACGTAATTATTTTCACAATTCTATGTCCTTTTTTTATTAGTTTGCATTCTTTAAAATACAAGATCNATCTTATACACGCACTAGAAGCAGTTATTTTTTCAGTTATTTCAAGTTTTTTTTTTTAGAAATAGAATCTTTGCATATTATGCTTGGCTTAAAAAATGTCATATTACCCGAAAGACTCTTATTGGCAACTAATTCCACAAATCCGTTAAACTAATGCTATTTCCTAATCCTTCCACAAAGTATGCTAAGTTTACAGCATGAAATATACGTTTGTTGGTCAACAGAATCCTACAAAACACAAAAAAAAATTGTCCTCTTGATACCCTACAGATATGTTTATTGTTACTTATATCTAACTCCCCAGCTTACTCCATACTCAAAACGTTCATTTCTAACACACTGGATTCAATTTCGAGACCTTTGTCCGATTACGTCCCTGACCATCTCGATTTCTGTTTTCCATGGTTTTCCGCATTGAGAAAAATATTTTGTCGACTCAAACAAAATTTTTTTGGCTCAGCCAAATTAAATGCTTTTATAGGGACAATGAAATATTTTGTTGTTGAAACCAAATTATTTTGTTCTTCTTATTTGGTTGCCCCAAACTAAGATTTGGAACTCATTCTCCTCTCTTGAACGTCCAGAAAACTTGCTCCGTCTCCAATGTGCTCGGTGCCGACGAAGCGATATTCTGTAATACAAAATTTAATCTTTTTTTTTTTTGCCAATCTCTAGTACACGCCGTTTGCTCTACAAAGACTGGCGGAGAGATGGAAGTATTAAAACTTTCGTATGCTTCAGGTATTAGGTAAAGATTATAGAGCTCTGGTCTTGCGTGTACTGTCTGCGGACTCAAGACTGGTTTGGGACATATTGTCCCATTTTTAAGTTTCGTGACTGTTATTCTGCCTAAAACTGTAGAAGACAGAGGAATAAATCATAAGAGGAAATATGTGAGGAAATTTGCATAGTTTGATAGTGCCGCTAATTACAGCAGAACATTGTCTACATCTCATTGGTCACTGAACAATATATTTCAACTTTCTTCATACTTTATTCTGTTCCATTTTTTTTATTGGGTTCTGCCTTTCTAAGTATCGGTGAATTTTTAACGGTAATACTTTGCTTCATACTAGGTGTCCTTCTGCGAGTGAATGAAATGAGCAGTTGATCAATCATTCACACTGCTTAGTGGAACTAACACAGTTTAACGTGCAGCTAGATAGAAGATATTACCTAAAGGAGAAACCAAAGCATGACAAATGATGGAACTGTGTGAATTGGGCCGCTCACTCTTCGTTCTATGCCCAAGAAAACTTAGGCTACTCGTAAAGTTTGACTTTGAGGTTTTAATATAAAATTAAATAATTTAAATTAGCTTGAAGTCACTGCAGAATCGGTAGAGAGTTTCGCCCAGTTTCTTGTATCTACACCCGGGAATTAACACTGCCCGTTCTCGCCCAATCGTTTCTAAATGGAAAAAAGTGTTGGGAAATCCAATTCTGAAGTTTCTACCATCGTCAGATCTGTAGCATCAAAATAGTGCCCAAATAGCACTTCTACTGTAAAAATAATTAAAAACTTATAATCGGTGCGTTTTATGGGGGAAATTATTGGAACTAAAATTAAGATGATTTTTATCACATGTGCCGTGCCTATCATTATTTGTTTTCAAACTGTAAAAAATAAATGCCATTTCATGAAATCTTTCCTTTAGCATAAATGAGCGTGAATATCAAACAATCGATGCATTTTATTGGAAAAATGAATAACAAAGAAATTTTAAGGCATACTTTTTGTTTCATACATATAGAGTGAGTAGGTAACGTTATGCAGAGCTTCCAATGTTTACCAAGCATTTTTATAAGTTTTAAACATTTTCATTGAAATTAATTTTTTTAATTGTTCTTTTTTTACAGTAAAAGTGCGACTTGGGAATTATTTTTTCATAATGGTGGCGATTCTACATATATGGTGATGGTACACTCTTCAGAATTGAATTCCTCACATTTTTTACGTTTAGTTCCCCATTTAATCATAACTTTACTAGACTATTTTATATGGTGATAGTAATAACACGAGATTCCATGTTATGGCGTCATTGAAGCTGCATTTTAATACATCGCCATAGTGTGACACCCACAACATTAAAACCGTGTAGGGGCATTTTTTTTTAATTCATGTAAAATGTGGAAGGTTTTAAACAAAATAAACTAAAGAAACTAAATTTCCATGCTTTATATCAGCATTCTCCGATACAATGGTTTCATATCAATTTTGACCTGTTAGGTTTCCAATGTTTTGGGTGTCACAACATGGCGGACAGGTTTCATTATTTTATCATGCACATCTACAGACAAGTCCACCCCTTCCGTATTAGTCTCCCTTCAGCTCGTACCAGCCAACAACACCAGGAGCCCGAAACAGGCCATGGCATGTGACGTATCTAACCGAAACTCTCTCTGTCTCTCTCTCTCTCTCTCTCTCTCTCTCTCATGTTTCCTCACGAATAAATTATTCAATTTTTATGAGACACAAATAGTTTCAATCAGACATAATTATCTTGGTAAACGAAATTATATACTCCTATCATTAAGATCAGCGAAGTTAATTTTTAATTTTATAAGTAGGGGACCTCTCCTCAAACTCACTTTTGGCACGACTAGCTCATTCCTTTGGCCCTTTAGCTAAGAAACTTTCCCTCGGTTGGTACCATGAGACAGGGTTTGCCTTTCCATCCTCCTGATCTGGCGTGACGACATTCTATTAGTCATGGTTCATTAATTTTTACTCACCCCTACTTGAAATTGCCCCTTCAAAATTTGCTTAGATATCATCACTAAAAATACCTTTAATCACCTCGTTGCGTTGTGTGGAGTACATACAAATTCGAATCTCATACATGCGACTATTAGATCCCTAGAAACAATAATATTCCCATTTATACAATATTGCAGTTTCTGTGTCCATCTCACAAACAGCCAATTACAAGTAGCTGTGAAATACGGGGTAAAGAAAATGTCCTGTCTATAAATTTATTTTAAAGAAGAAACATCTTTTAACCATTAAAGAAATTGGTATTTGACAACAAACAGAACATTAAAGCACTTAAAAAAAAATATATTTATCTTTTAAACAAAATACAAAAAAACAAATTCCAGAGAGACAGAGGCCCCTTACCATCTCCTTTCGAATGAATGTCCATATTTAGAAAACATCATCGTCCCAAACTCCATGAACGCGGATTGAAAACACTTCGTCTCCAGCCGCGACCATTTGGTCAAAACTGTATTTTCGTTTGACTGCACTCGGCTGTTCCCAACTGAGTGAAATTTTGGAAATAACAGCAACATCCAGTTCCGAAGAAACTATATCCATAGTGTTTCCTTTGGAATGTTATTGATTTCGTGAGGCACATTCTTTTATATTTTTTTTTTTAGAGCGCATGACAAATTACTTCAGAAAAAAACGACGTTGCAAATCACTACAGCTGATGATAAGATTTGTAAGAATTACGCTTATAGTCTATTCACGGTTACTTCCAACTTTTCTGAAGCACTGCTTAAGTTATACTTCAAGAATGTTCCTCCGCCTCACGCGAATAAAATTAAACCTAACCTAGAAAATTACACCCGGACGAATACGCACCGCATTCGTGAGCTCTCGTTGTAATAAAATTTTGTATAAGAACTATTTCTTACTAGGCATTACCAACATACATATTTTCTTCCGGTTTTTATTTGCATTAATTATAAATGAGATATTATAATGTATAGCAAAATAATTAGTAGTTCAATTTAACCAAAAAATCCGGGGTTTTTTATATAAACAGGAGTATAAAACGCTTCTAATACGTTGTATACTCGGGAAACAACAAAAAACGTCATACATGGCGTGATTTTCCACAAGTTTGTTTCAAAAAGTGCGAAGAATCCGTGAACAGACTATATTAAAATTGCTGAGATATTTTGTTTGATACTCTTTCCTCGCAACATAACTATGCATTTTTTTTATTTCGGTAAACAGCTTTCACTGCGTTTGGTGTTCACATTCTTAAAACCCGGCTTCACCGCTTTTGCAGAAATCCTTCTTTTCCGCGTCATTATTTCGGACAATGTACAATTATGGAAAATTTACATTTTACGAGTTGTTTAAATTTTTTGTGCGTATTTTTAATTGTGTGTTATCTGCTTTTTGTAAAAAGTCGACATTTTATTAACAAAATATGAATATGTTCTCGAGTTTTTACAACAAGCAGATAACACGCAGTTAAAATTACGCACAGCAATACTGAACAACTCGTAAATTGTAAATTTTCCGTAATCGTGCATTGTCAGTTATTATTATGAATTCGAAATTATGGCACGAAAACGAATAATTTCTGCAAAAACGGTGAAACTGGGTCTTAAGAGATCTGCCTACATAACCTGGAGCCGCAGAGTTTAAATTGGGAATCAATTCCAAAGAAATTACTTTTTAATGCACCAATTTTAAAGATNTCTTAAGAGATCTGCCTACATAACCTGGAGCCGCAGAGTTTAAATTGGGAATCAATTCCAAAGAAATTACTTTTTAATGCACCAATTTTAAAGATAACTATTTAAGACAAAAAGTATTGTTGGTTTATGCAATTCACGGTAAAGAGAGCACTTTTGAAAGCCATTTCGTTTCGAAAAGTAGTCAATAAATACATTTTATTTNTATGCAATTCACGGTAAAGAGAGCACTTTTGAAAGCCATTTCGTTTCGAAAAGTAGTCAATAAATACATTTTATTTTAGCCTTAGGGGTTAACTTCCGGTTGCGGTGGATTATGCATACTGTCTCTATTACTTACATGGCAACATTCATTTAAAAAGGTGTTTAAAGGATAAAAAATATTTGAAAGGATAACGTAACTAGGGCCTCAAAAGTTCTCACTTTACCTTGAACAGCGTATAACATGTTTTGATGAATACTGACACGTTAATGAATCTTGCCAATTTTATGTCGCATTTAATTTTAATATTAAAATTTACATTTTACAAAAAAAATAGATATATATATATTAAAGATATTTTAACGTGGCAGTATTCTCTGGGAAAGTTGCGTTGGATATGTATATATATATATATATATATATATATATATATATAAAGAATTTTTTGTTTTTTTATTTGAAACAGGTCTATTTAAAACTGTTGCATTGAGAAAGAATTTCTTTGACATTGATTCCCTATTTATCTCTGCAAACTTGGTAGATACAGAGCCCTTGATATAGGCTGTTCACAGTTTGTTGTGCACTTTTTAAATCAACCTTTGTAAAATGACACTGTCTCTACTAGAACACATTTCAACAGATACAATGATAGGCATGCGCTCAGTCAAGTTAGTAACAACAGAAAGAAAGTGGATCCTTCATTAAACGTTAAATTGAAAGTGTTAAGTAATTGTACGTGAATACCGAAGTTAATTATTTTTCTTTCATNTATATATATATATATAATTATATATATAAAGAATTTTTTGTTTTTTTATTTGAAACAGGTCTATTTAAAACTGTTGCATTGAGAAAGAATTTCTTTGACATTGATTCCCTATTTATCTCTGCAAACTTGGTAGATACAGAGCCCTTGATATAGGCTGTTCACAGTTTGTTGTGCACTTTTTANCCCTATTTATCTCTGCAAACTTGGTAGATACAGAGCCCTTGATATAGGCTGTTCACAGTTTGTTGTGCACTTTTTTAATCAACCTTTGTAAAATGACACTGTCTCTACTAGAACACATTTCAACAGATACAATGATAGGCATGCGCTCAGTCAAGTTAGTAACAACAGAAAGAAAGTAGATCCTTCATTAAACGTTAAATTGAAAGTGTTAAGTAATTGTACGTGAATACCGAAGTTAATTATTTTTCTTTCATTTTTTCAATAGTTATGAGTGTAAAAACTAGCAAACTTGTATAATACTTACTTTTCTAATAATTTTACTGTTTCACTTAACCGAAGCATGAATAAGGTTATAAGGTCCATGGTTATGTTCGTTTTATATACGGTGGGATGATACGCAATGTGCAGGCAAGTAGACCTTAAGCAGGGCTTTCAAAAGTGCTTTCAAAAGTGTTTAGTCAGTTTACCTAGGTACGCTTTAAAGAAGACTTCTGACATATAAGCGTACAATAACTTGTGTTTCAAGGTAACTTCTCCTCTTTATCTTCTAGGAGAAACGAACCCGTTTTGTCGTGAATAACAATTGCTAAAAGGACCATCGAAAGGTGGAAAGGTATACCCAGCTCGAGAAAAGGCCGGTTTTCAAAAGTCGTAACTAAATTTCACGTCAACTTCCAGGGAAATTCACCTCCGCTCCCAGAGGCGACTCTAGACGTGGGTCAGGAACACGGAAGTATAAAAGAGAGAGAGAGAGAGAGAGAGAGAGAGAGAGAAAAATAAGAGGAACGCAAAAAAACGACGATATTGAGTATTCCCAGGAGTTTGTGTACGTCACGGGAGACTATCGGCCAACACGCGCTGGCATGTAGAAGAGGGATGGTTTAGGAATGGTGGTAGTGCAAGGGGGTTTGGTTGTTGCACGAACCGTGCGAAGCCAAAGCGGTCGAAAATCAAATTTCCCATGGCAGCCTGCGAAGATGGCAGCGGGCGGCCATAAAAGCCGTTCGGAACGGTACAGCCTGTCTGTCGTATGACCCGAATCGGTCCGCTGGATGACGTTCCGGTATTCCTGGGGCATAGAGGAGGAAGGAGGGGATGTTTGAATGGGGATGGTAGAATGTGTGATCGAGAGGGAGAAGGAGGGACGAAAAAAAAAAACTTGCAGTTCTTCGCTTCACGGCGAATACTTGACCCGGTTATGAGTTCACTTGCATCAGCTCCGAGCGAGAGTGCTCTAAGGGAACTTCAACACTTAAAATATTGTATTTAATAATGCTTTAAAATATTTACTATATAAAACAGACGCCTGATATTTATTACGATATATAAATTTGTACAAAATTTTTATTAAATACCAAATATTTTACATTAATTCTAAAGTGTTTTATTAAAACGGTCACGTAAAGTTTGNTAATGCTTTAAAATATTTACTATATAAAACAGACGCCTGATATTTATTACGATATATAAATTTGTACAAAATTTTTATTAAATACCAAATATTTTACATTAATTCTAAAGTGTTTTATTAAAACGGTCACGTAAAGTTTGGTTGCGCTTGTAGGCATTTATATATAACTAGGAGAGAATAAGTACGTTTATTCAAAGTAATTTCGAATAGGATTTTAAGTTTACACATTTTGTATCACAAACACTGAAACTGTTTCAAATCAGTTATATACGAGTGCAGCGTACTGAAAATTACGGCGCTGAAATCAGCAAGTTCCACAGGTAAATTTAATGATGTCTACCTGCAAATTCAACCACGATTTACACCTATAAACAGGTAATACCATTAACCCTGCTATTCTCTTCCAGTGGATTCCACTTTTACGCAAGTTAGTAGCAAATTAATAACGTAATTTTCTGCGGACAGCGTTTTTCTGGTTGAAATCACTTTACCCCCCCTCACCATGAGTGAGTGTGGCAGTATTTAAATTAAAATATGCGCCATTCTCGAAGGTGAATAACGTGCACTTCGAGGAAATTTCCCTATATTGTTTGGGTAAATGTTAAGAAAAAATCATAATAATAGTGTTATTTTTATTGGTTTTTAATTCAGTTATAAATAAAATACAAATGATTAATAACTGTAAACAGTTCCATTTATAAATATGTATATATAACGTTCTGTAAAATTCACATGCAAATTGACAAATGCCGAAAGAGGTGGGGCATGGTTACACAACTGGACTCGCATTCAACATGTCCCTGGTTCGATTCCCGGCCCGACCACCCTGAATTAGCTTCTCAAAGGTTTTCCGAAATCACTGCAGGTGAATCCAGTGATGGGGTCCTAAATACAGGGNCCACCCTGAATTAGCTTCTCAAAGGTTTTCCGAAATCACTGCAGGTGAATCCAGTGATGGGGTCCTAAATACAGGGCATGTCCGATTTCTTCCCCACTCCTGCTTCTCTTAGCAATTTGTTAAGTCCCTAATAATCTCGCTGACGACGAGACGCCAAGACTTATCTAACATTTCTGGTTTATCTGANAGCAATTTGTTAAGTCCCTAATAATCTCGCTGACGACGAGACGCCAAGACTTATCTAACATTTCTGGTTTATCTGAGGACTGACGGAGGAGAATGGGTGCGTGAGACAACGGCGCAAGGAAAATAAGAATTACACACGTGCATACGTCTAGGCTCGGGATCGACTTGTCAACCTCGGCAATCAGAGACGATCAGCTGATTACTAAACAAACATAAAACACTATACTTAAATAAATATTATTTCCTAAAACAAGTAAATAACTTGGGGAACTTTCTTTTCAGAGTGTACCTAAAACAATATTATATTATCATGAAACTACACTTTTATCTGAGAAAATTGGCTCACTTGAGTAATTTATTATTTTACAAATTTCTCAAAAGCTATTAAAAAATAAAACAAATTTGTAGAAACGTAAAATTCAGAACAGCCTCGGTTTCACGATCTCAAACACATTAAATCAAAATTTAAAATTCTCTTTTTAAATTGATTTATTTACGCCTAAATTTGTTACCCGTGATTTAATCGGGTAGCCGATTAAGACAGAAACTACGCCATAACTAAGAAAACTAATTTAATATTCATGATTCAGCATATTCGAAGCCGTAACCTTACGAAGCAAAGACACATTCTTTAAAACCTTCTCTTTGATAGCTATTTTCTCATAAATGGATGAGTGATAAAACACAATATTTATTCAGACGAATTACAAACTCCTACGCTAAGAAAAGCTTTTGTTGAATAAAACAAAGTTTGTTTGGTAAAATAAAATGTTGTGTTTGTATAGGGACAGTAAAATATATTGTTGTTGACACCAAATTATTGTGTTGTTATTATTTGGTTGTCCTAAGCATAGATTTGGTTGGTGCAGATGTTTGGCTCTACGTACATTAAACAGTTTATGTTAATATAAAAATGATTGTAATCCCGACCGAAATTCGAACCTAGATCAGCTGCATTCGAGCACCACGCCTTGACAACCTCAGCTAAAGTGACAGACTACTAATAAAATCGCAATGTTTTTAAATACATACACCTTATTGTTTGCAAAAATTGCAACACCCAGAAAGAATGGCCTGAATGGATAAAAACTCGGATGTGTAGAACAGTGTACCAGCAATAAGAGATTACGACTGCAAAGATATATGGTGCACACGTAGACCCAGCAGCGCCCTCTCGCGTGTGACAGGAAAGGTCAGTGTTACGCCAAGCTCAGTCAGTGAAAAGCCAACCGTCAAACGAAGTGAAAGCAAGGGCCAGTGTACGTCGTCGACGTCAAAACAAGCCATATCAGCATGTGAGTAAGTTCGAATGGGGCAGAATGATCGGTCTCCTGAAACAGGTTTGTCATACGGTGACATTTCGACTCTAGGGCATGCCACTGCTACTACAGTGATGCTTATGTGGAACAAGAGGATAGAAGAGGGTCGTACGCAGCGACGAGCGGGTACTGGACACCGCGGGATGACGGCCATCTTGTCCGCATGGTCGTAAGGGACCGTACAGCCTCGTCCACAGTGTTGGCTCGACACTGGAGCACTTCAACGTGTGTGGAACTGTCTGCGTCGACGGTTTCACGCCGTCTGCTGCGGGCTGGACTGGTGGCACGCATGCAATTGCGTCGGCTTCCATTGTCCAGAAACCACAAACGCCTAAAACTGCAATGGGCACGTGAACGCCGTCGCTGGCGTGCTGAGTGCCAAACTGTTGTGTTTACGGACGAGTCCCGTTTCAACCTGTCCCACAGTGATGGCCGCATACGTGTTAGACGCTACCGTGGCGACCGCAATCTGGCAGCCTGCATTGTAGAGCGGCATAGTGGACAAACGCCAAGTGTGATGGTTTGGGGTGCCATTGGATACAACATGCGATCTCGACTCCTACGTATTGAGGTCAATCTGAACAGCAACCGTTACATCAGAGATGTTTTAGAGCCCGAGGTACTGCCTCTCCTTCAGGCAAATCCACATGCCATATTACATCAAGACAACGCCCGGCCACGTGTGACGAGGAATGTGCAAGCCTTCTTCAATGAACGACGTGCACCACTGCTTCCCTGGCCTGCACGTTCGCCGGACATGTCACCCATCGAACTTGTCTGGGATATGGTTGGTCAGCAATTTGTTCGTCACGGTCCTCCTGAAACCACTGTTGATGATTTGTGAACTCGCATACAAACCGCCTAGAGGGAGATTCGCAAGGAACTTATCCAGGTCCTCTTTGATTACATGCCACGACGTTTAGGGTCTCTAATTGCAGCACGTGGGGGCTTCACGCAATACTGAATTCGCAATGACAGAAATCATGAACAGTTCTGTAATCCTAAATCATTTGTGTATTGCCAGGTACCTAATATGTGGTATGAAGTTAATTTCAATCATATTTATTATATTTGGTGTTGCATTTTTTACAAACCTTTGTGTACATTTCGCATACTGGACAAGGTGCGCAAATAAATATTTAAAGTTTTACACTTTTTCTCTTTATTTTCCGGTTGAACTGATTTTATTGGGTATTTATAGGATTATTAAAAATCAATAGTTTCACTAACAAACATTAACTGTCCTAACTTTTACGTAAAATGCAATCAATTTCTCGAGCTGTATTTTCGAACGATGGCAATCAAATCAAAGGCCAAACAAATAGACACAGTTGAGTCAACAAAATAATTTGCTGACAGATTAATTTATTTTCGCCCAACTCAGAGGTATTGTTTATTCAGGCGTGCATTTTGTTAGACGAACAAAATTAATTTTGTTGCTTATCAAGTTTTTTTTACTTAACAAAATATTTTACTGTGGCAATTAAATATATTTTTGGTGCCATACAAACAAATATTTTGTTGTATGCTGTCTGTGTAGTGCTTGGAAAGGCGATTAGTATATTATATTTTGAATATGAACCTGTATATTTGGGGAAAAAATTCGCTGGTACATGTAAAGTGAAGCACATTAGGTATGCAAAAGTTCAAATAAAACGTACTGCTACCGTGGGTGAAATGTCTGTTATGTGCATGTCCGACAGACAAGTCTAAGACGTTTGTCTGTAGAGCAGACAATACCCGGCGACAAAGGTTAGTGATCACCTAATGTCACGTGAATTCTACCCAGCCGGTTAAGTGCTTGCTCTCTGGAGCGGTACGTTGCTGGCCAGGGAGTTTCACATTAGCATGTCTCAATACACGTTTACCGAGTACGATCTATCCCGAAACAATGAAAATGGAGCTTGTTCCATGGTTGTGTAAAACGGCGGATGTCTGTGAACAGGTTGGGTTTTAAACCTAAGATAGTGATTTAAATGCAAAATAAATAAGTATTGCCGTAGTACAAACTATTTGTACATGCTTGTTTGCTTCTGCATTCTTTGCTCAACTTTAATTTAGCGAACTGAGTAAGTCAGAGTGGTCGGCTTGCGAACGCGTGATATATTCTATGATTTGAACGGAGATAAAACCCCACCTGCCTTCAAAATTATTTGTGTATTTAAATTTATTTATTTAGATAATGTCGACAAAATTACGTGTATTATTTTCATGTACAAAATTTATTTAAGTCCTCATTTCAAGCACGAGTGAACGAGAAAAAATAAAAGGTTGTCTTGTGTCTTATCTCCAGACCTAACAATGAACAGCACACCGTGACAGTGATTCACTGGTCATTCAACTGATAGGCCAGTATGTGACAGCCTCTTAACTGGCTTTCAGTCGCTATATCACTGACTGATATCACGATTCGGGTTTAAAACATGGTCTAAATATGAGGTACGACGATTATTCGTCTTCTGCGCATGTGCCCAACATAAACCTTCCCCAAAGTAACACACTTGAATTTACTGAACAGTTTTCTAACCTCAAATCCAATTCACGCCATTTTTGTTATACGTGTTGGCAGAAAAGCAGTTAATTGTTTGGACACGTAGACTGGTTGTGCGCAGGCAGCGAGAAAAAAAACATTTGGTGGTGGCCACAGTGTGTTTTGTTGATATTCACTCATTCGAATTTGTTTGTGGTGAACAGAAACTTTATTTTGTGGTGGCTACAAAAAATTTGGGTTCTCCACAAAAAAGCATTGCATGGTGAATACAAACAAATCCCTCTGTGAACGCCGGAAAATATTTATTTCTGTAAATTGTATGCTGACCTCGTATTTTTTTACTGCCAAACTCGATGTAATGGGAGAGTTTCTCGTCGTCTTTAGCAAGCGTTTTCCACATCGCGTGACACCTTCGCCTGACGTTTTCTTCAGAGTTGACCGAACGACTACGGCCAACAGGTACCTTCAGAGTCAACACGTCCAACTGTGGTACTCCGAGACTCTCTGCACCCCCGACTTATGCACATCGAAGTGAAGAGAAACATCTAACAAAGAGAACCCAAACAGTTACGCACTTCATGGATAAGGTTCACCGTATAGCCTAGTATGTCTTGCATTAACAGCAACTGCGCCCTTTTCCAAGCTATAAGGAAGTGAGAAACCTAAAAAATGTCCACGTATGGACATATGTACAGAACTCCTGCAACGCAATGTGTAGGCGCGATTTATACGCCTAATTCGTATCACCGATAAAAGATAATTCACCACGGAAACTTTTTTCAACTGCCGAAACAGACCGGTGAAAACCGAAGTAAATTCTCATGCACAGATTCCGATTTGTACCAAAAAAAAAATATCTGCGCGCTACGTTGTGGGTCTGTGTCACCGGGCGTCGCCGTGCCTCATTCAACGACCTTTGACGTGGAGTAGAGTGCATTTCATTTCAGCGCTGTACCCAACAGTACAAAATTCATAATTCGTTAAAAATTATCGAAGGCACTACCGGAAGTGTTAGAAAAGTACTATTTATGTTGTATATGAAATAAGAACTAATTTATGAAGCTTGAAATAATGAATTAAAAGAGTTTGTTATTTTTTCTCGGAATTTAAGCGTATTTCCTTTCTGAATACTTCAGAAAGCTTATTTTGTGGGAAAGCAATTTTTATGAGTGATAAGGATAAACATAAAAGCTGTTATTTAAAATATGTCTTAGTGTTACTACCAATTTTTTTTTACATTAAAGCATAGTAATTTTTATGTTCATCCTTCTTGACGAAAGTTTTAATAAAAAATGGGTTTTCTGAAAAATTCAATTTTGGAAATAAACTTAAAATCTGATAAAAATTAACTCATTTAATTAATTGTTTAAATTTTTTAAAATGTACATTCCAACAAAACATTTTGAGTGTTAAGAAATATTTTTATTCTTTCATGTGCAGCATAAATCATATTTTTTTTTACAATAATATTGTAAGTCTCTGTTCTACTAAAAGTATTCCCTGTTGCACAGTCGGGTAGAGTGCTGAAGTAAAAGCCGCTCTTTATCAACCTAAATGGGTTGCACAAATGTGACCTTCCTACAAGACATATTGTCAGAGTTCTTGGATGTCGTCATAGGGACTATTCTTCGTCGAATTCTGTTACACCTCGATCGCGCAGCTTCACTCTTTGCATTTGTCGTCCAAGACCATCTCGAGGTAACATTCAAATGAAATTGCATAGACTTGGGTGGCCTAGTTGTTTGGCATTTATATTCGTCGGACTTAACCCAACCCACCTTTCTCTTTGAGACCACACGGAAAGTCGTATTTGCGAGACTACTGAGAAGTCGGATGAACATCTACTTGCATGAATTCAGGCCACAGAACACAAGAGTTTCAACACTCGCCAGGTACAGGTGAGTGACTGTACCAGAACGTGCTTCGCATATACAATGTTTGCATCGTAGTTGGCTGGTGTTATATAAATACAGTAGCTTACGTGGCTTTGCAGGATGCAGTGACACGCAAACAATCGGAACTTCAAATCGATAACTGAACAAATTACGTGAAATATTTTGTAGGATTAGCATTATTAACTCTTTTTCAAACAGCACAAGCGAAAACATTTCAAAACACTATTTATTTGATTATTTTTCTTACTGCGCTGTACACTTCCATGCCGTACATGGTTACTTTTTTGGAACATTAATAGTTATTCCTTTCTTCAAGGAATTTTTAAATGCTTCGTAATTGTAAGTGACCTCAACATGTTACTGATGCAGAAATGAGCATTTTCAGGTTTTAAGGGAAAAGAAATCTTCGTGTAACCTCGGTATTATTGTCATTCGCAACCAAAATTGTAGATCATACTTAGAAATCAGTATCTCATAAGTATGGGCAATGGTTCCGTTTTACAACAGAACTGACAAAGGTTTTTTTTATATTAATGAGGATTTTTGTAAATATAATAATTGTTCAATTAAAATTTTCATCAATGTACTGATACATTTAAAAGGCAGTGAAATATTTATATTACAGAGGATTACAGTTAAAATTTTAATTAATTCAACATGCGAAAATAAGTTGTTAAAAAATATATTTAACAATTTTTATATATTTCACTTTACTGCATGTTGTTTCCCGTAGGCCTATATATAACGTGAAGCAATATTCGACCGTTAAACTTTGTGAGATTGTTCCAAATGCAAAAATTAGTGGGAAATAGATGGTGAACGTTCTGCAATAGGTAACCGAAAATAATGGAAATTAAAATATTTTAACTGAATTTGTGCAAAATATAAAAAACGGGGTGAAATTAAATTGAAATTCTTCCAGATTCAGTTTATATTTTCGGGATCTTAAACTTAACAGCAAACTCACATTAACATCTCCCACCGAAATAATAATAACAACAAGGGTTGCCAACTCCTTACTGTACACAACATTTTTAACGTCAGTAATGATAAGCGTTTGATGCTGGTTCATTGAGCCGTATGACTTAACTAAGACAAATGGCCTTCTTGTTGCAACTGCCCAGGACCCGCTGTGTTCGTGTAGAACGCACACTTCAGCTGCAGCGATACAGGGCTAGCTCCTAGGCAATACTATATATACATGCGTATGTGGTTAGGCTGCTGTGCGCACTGCACTGACGATAGTGGCGGGCATTTTAACATGTGCTGTAAACATGAACATATAAATCATCAGTAAATAACTTTACTGAAGCTGCCCGTTCGTTACAATGTCGTTGACAGGTGAGGTGGAACCACCCTTGGGTGGAGAACATCCACCCACTGCGATTGGAAAGGGCGTAATCTCTTTCTAACGGTAACATTCAACTGCTGCAAATTAAGAGCTCTGTTCAAGCTCAAAAAGTTATGGTTCTGGAATGGGCCTGGAAGAGCGCACACACACTATACACCTGGTGTGAGAGAATAAAGTCTGTAAGTGACAGTTTAAAGTAAGTCTGATGAAGTCCTGAGTCCTGATGTGCGCTCTTCATTTATAAGTTCTGAAAGTTTTCTCTGTAATACCAATTTGGATGAGGCACGGAGGAGGAGCTCTGGCAAACCCAATCGCTGTGCAAAGTAGAGAACACATGCCGGTCCACGCCCACCCACCGTGATTGGAAGGAGCGTAATCTCCTTCTATTGGATTGCATTCAACTGCAGTCAATTAAAGCACTGCGGTGCCAATTATCGTCTGGGTTCAGACTGTATGGGACTGGCCGATGTGCACAGCACGGAACACTCTAACATCTGAAGTGGCTAAATAATGCCTGACGTGGCTTTGCGGCTGTATCAAAAACTAGCGCTGGGCGCTGTGCACACCGATGTTGCTCTGGATTTTACTCCTGTTTGACCTTAATGGCACAGGCACAGGAGACTCGACTGCGCACACTGTTACGGTTGGGTCCCTGCGTGAAATGCCTAACTAAGCATTTACCTAAGAAATACGCCACAGAGTTCATTAACACCAGGCCGGAACCGAATACAGCAACGACAGAACAATGGCGCAAAGATGCCACAGAAACGCTGGAATATCAGAACGGCAGACTGAGAGTGATTGCAGTAATCAGGGGAGAATAAAGCACACGACGCTCGGCAACAGTGGATCCGCTGAGCTAGTGTTGATATAAGAGCATTTTAGGTAAGAAGAACAGTCAACCCGGAGGAGCCCACCGCCGACGCACGAGGGGAACCAATCAAATCACCGTACGTCAATAATCACGTGGTGGGGCGAGAAGTGTGATATAGGCGTCTACGACCGAGAGGGGTCGTCGTCTCGTTCGAACTTCAGACGTGACACCAGCGGTTCCTGGGGGCAGCGTCCGTCAGCTGTTCCGGGTGCGAGGCTAGGGTGAGTTCCTTTCTTTGTATGTGATCCTCCTCCTTAACTAATACCTTTCCTTAAGTCCTTCCCTCGACGCTTTCGTTGGACTTGAATCTTTAAGTTTATATCATTGTATACTCTTCTAACTTTAGATCAAGTAAAGACTTTATTAATCATTTCTGCAATCCCTTTTACATATGTGAGCTTACCCTGTTTTCCTTAAACTTAACCTATCCTAAGAGTGTAATGAGCTACCAAGGCTCATAACAACACGCTGTACAAGACGGTGCAGATTAGGACGTCGGTGTGTGATTCCCTATCGGAAGCTTTGGCTCTTCCTACGCGCCTGGAACGCTATCGCTGTCGCCGAAAGGTTTGTGTGCGTTTAACACAAAAGCGGTGGGTTGAAGGCAGTTACAACTAGGGCGCCATTTTTTGTTAATTCTGCAATACTGCTTAATAAACTAATATCAAACTTTGCTATAAAGCGACGGTATAAAAGTTGTCTGCAGAGGATGGCCACACCTTTTATTTTTATTGCGGTTGGAGGTATTAATGAGAGGTTTATCATTGCTTGAAGATACCTATAAAGTAAAGTAGTTTTCTGAAAATTATAATTTAATTCCGCTTTTTTTTTTATATTTCGCCAAAATGTCATTTAAAAAATTGATTCTCAAGGCCTCGTTTATTTCCCACTAAACACCCCAACTTGCATAATTGTTTTCAATAGCAGACATAAATATGAGTATTGGTTCAAAATCTTAATTGTATGTGTGACGTATTGGAATACTTAAGGCAAATGTATTTAAATATTTAAAGTTTATTATGTAATAAACTTTGTTTACTTTGCGTTCTGACAAAATTGTTGTCTACCATGGGTTAGTGACACCTCTTTTTCTTCTTCTGTAATTTCTTACAAATATTTTAGGATTTGAAACGGGGTGATGTTGATACTCTTTCCAACGTGTCCGTAAAACCTAATAATTCTACATTTTAAAACATTTACTCCTAGTGTAATAACATAAACTAATACTTACAAGTGATTAACTACGAGTTTACTAAAAAAAACTTCGAAAAATGTTTTGTTAATATTTTGTTTGCAAAAAAATCTAATCTCAGTTTTTTTTTTTTTTTACTTTTAATGTAATATATGGCTACATCCAAAGAAATCCTAATCATACATTCAGAAAACGGATAACTGGGTTCGAGTAGAGAAAAAATTGCTTTCCGAGACCACAACGACAAAATTGGCGTTTTTCTTAGAACTCGTGTTCTTGGGATCGCCTTCATAACAAGATTACTTCCTCTTCATTCTAACAGTTCTCAAAGATAAAATATTTTTTTGCAAGTTATTTAATACGAGTTACAGAGTGCAGCCTATGGCTTCAAAGGCTAGCTCAGCTGGCCTTTCGAATTCACCTGCGAAGCAGAGAAAGCAAATAAATTCGTCTTATTTGAGCTGCTTTATAACTTTCTGGCGGTGAGACGGCACGTAATCGATTTATCGGATCTCTAAATATAGCGCGCTAACTGTATGCCACCTCGGTCGATCGCCGTCGATTCATAGGAGCGAGAGATGCAAGCGAATCTCGGGACGCGAGCTAACTCGCGAGAATCGCTTCTGTAATCGCTGTCAAAGTCCACCGTGCTTACAGTTACAGTTCAGCCCCGACAGCTGCCACGACCTGATACGTGCGTAATCCTCAGCACAGAGAAACCAGGCCAGTGTGTGAATCAATGGTGGGGAAGACATAGAATTTTCGCTCTCAAAAATAATTTATGTTCTTTATTGATAAATGAAAAAAATATAAGTCTCTGGTTAATTCATACTTTAGCAGAATATTAACTCTCTCCACTCAATTCCCTATTGGTGATGTACAACTATCTCAGAACTTTTATATAAAAATTGCCTTTTCCTTCATGTTATACAGCCCACACCATCCCCCTCCCCGACCTTCACCGAAATAAGACGTATTTCCAACCAAACAAATTATCAGGGTTTTACTTTGAAAACAATTAATTTACACTCAAATAAGGGCAATATGTGGTGGTTTTTTTTTTTACAGAAGCAAACACTTTTTTTTCTTAGTTCTGAACTTCTGCGTAACTACTGTATACGTATTTATTTAAAATAAAAAAAAGCTTCTTAAACCAATATACAGAAAGGCATTATTCAACAAGATGGGCTGGACAGATCACAATTCACAATTTAAAAAACTTTGTTTATACGAACAATTGAGTCGAGTACTGCACTCAAGAGGCAAACTTGCTTTACTGGAGAAACGCCTTGGTGTAAATGATTCTGGTTAATAGTCCTTCCTCAAAAAACTGCGGACTAACATTATCCCGTAGTTTTAGATAGCAACGTTTGTGACGAAACTCTGAATACATTCACCAACGCGCTTGGCAATACATGTCTGTTTTGAATTGTATGGTTTAGAAAAAACGTGGTTCAGTGTTGAAATACTTTTATCGTGTATAATATCTACAAAGTATAAAACAAAGTCGCTTATCCGCGTCTGTCAGTGTATTCGCCTAGTACTTATAAACTACTTGATGGATTTTGCTGCGGTTTTCAACATCATTTAGAGAATATCTTGAGGAAGGTTTTGGTGTATAATACATTTATATTTAATGTAAGAATAGTAGATAAATGTCGAACCGTTTGTAATCAAGTCGTAAAAAACTGCTTTGAGGTCGCTTACTTGGCTTGCGCTGACTAAACCATAAGAGCTACATCAAATTAATATGCTACAGAATTGTAGCTCTTTAAAAGGTCTACAGAAAAGTCCGCAATAGTATATGTTTATATTTTAAGGATGACCTACAGTAACCATTTTTATCTTTGAAAGTATCGTTGTAAAAACTAAATTGTTACCGGGTGAAGCTGGACAGGTTCACTAGTACCTTGTAAAAAAAACTAGTGAAGCAGCAACTACAACACCATTAATTTTAGTGTAGCTCTGTGTAGCCATTATAGACATGACATTATTATGATACGAAACATTTTATAATGTTTAGAATATATAGGCATCTATGCACTAGTTTATATGAACATTTGTTGATACCGCTGAAATAACGATGTAACATGTGAACTGTTCTGTAATTATTGTTATTATTTTACGTNCTGCGTATAATTATTGTTATTATTTTACGTTTACGCACGGTTAGTAAAGCAGGAGTTTAAGTTTATCATCAATACGAGATAAAAGTGGTAAATCGCTCCATTCATCCATTTTATGTCTCACCAAAAAACCCCTCTATTCCGAATAAAAATATACACAATTTATCTAAATTCGACCGTAAAAATAAGGCTGCAGGTTAATTACGAAAAAAGATGTTGAAAACGTACATACGACTTATGGTCTAACAATGAATCCCGAGTGCGATACACATATTTGAAGTTGAATCTAAAGTAATGGTTTATTTAAAAAAATGGCGAAGAATGTATAATATGTAACACTGACTGTCTGTATATTGTGTAACGGAAGAAATATATCCAAACACCACAATATCTGTTGCTGTCATAAAATGATTTCATGAAAATTATCACGATTAAAACCTTCATTTCGAACTAATATCGATGGCGGGGTAACATTTCTGGAATTTATATGAAAGATTATCAATCTACATGTCACAATTTAAAAAAACGATACCTCGTGTAAATACCCTAAGCCTCGCCCTTTTCGAGGAATCCGTGTTGTAATTTGAAAATAGCATATACCAATACCTGGCAGGTGGGTAACACGCAAAAAAAAAAAAACACCCAGTAATAAACTGTAATTTTGACTGTCAAAAGGAGGGGATAATTCCAGAGAGAGGTATATTAGAACGGTGCTGAAAAAATATTTCCGTTAAAACGAGAACTTACTCATATAACTAATGAGCCTACTTTCCTCTAAATAGGTGCAAATAACTTTTAATTAAGTTCTAAAAAACGTAGAGGATAGATAGGGCCTCGACGTAATTTTGACAGCAACACCATTGGACATAAAACCAAAAGCACATGTAACAGTAGTGAGACTATTACATATACGCAATGCCTTACCTGGGACTTGAATCCAGAAAACCACGTGCTATAAGCTAGCATATAATAAACTGCATTACGTAGGTAGTATTCGCAGTATCAACTTTGGATATAATCAGTCTAATTTTCTGAATAATCGTGTTTATATGCTGTTTACGGTGAATAAAGTACTTTTTAGGTCCCAGTACCTTTTACCTATCAGCAGTTTTCTTATCCTTTCGTCACTATTTTAAATGTAAATTGCCGTGTAAATAATAAACACAGTGTATGTATTTCACCGGAGTGGAAAATTTACTTCTAATGCTAAAATAAAATATATTTATTGACTATTATTCTAAATAAGAGGACTTCAAATGTGTTCAATTTATTGAGAATAGCCAAAACTAAAATGAAATGTTAACAAGGCCATCATTTTCAAAATAAGTGCCTTTAATTAAAACATGAAGTTTGCATCGCCTGCCGTACTGCTACTTGTGATGAATAATTTGGTGGAAGTGAGTTGATTGGACCGTGAGAGATGGTATACGAACTTTATTTTATTATTTAGTGCTATCATACAAAATTGCCTTAAAAAAGGTTATGTGTACGATGCTTCCAATAGATACGGTCAACATTCAAATTTAGGTTGAATTTGGTTAAATTGTTTAATATATATAATATACTTATCAAAATATTTGTATGGCTACCACTTTGAAAAAGAGTGCCGGACGTATTTAAAAATACCAGGTTACATCAAATGCCGCTGTACTACTTGTCTGCCGAATTTGGTAGGAATCGGGGCAATTGTTTCACGAGATGTGACATTAAAATTTTATTTGTTCGTGATGCGGTATCTTACAGAATGGAGGACAAAAGAGGATCTGTGTAGATGTTTTATATATATATATATATATATATATATATATATATATATGCTGCCAGCACACAAAGTTAAGTTGGAATCGATTACATGATCTCGTCTATATACACTGAAGAGCCAAAAAAACTGGTATAGGAGTGTGTATGCAAATAACAGAGGTATGGAACCAATCAGAGTAACGCGATACGGTCGGCAGCGCATATGTAAGACAACAAGCGTCTGGCAAAGTTGTTAGATCGGTTACTGCTGCTACAATGGCAGGTAATCAAGATTTAAGTGAGTTTGAACATGGTGTTATAGTCGGCACACGAGATATTGGACATAGCATCTCCGAGGTAGCGATAAAATTTGGATTTTCGTGTACAACCATTTCACGAGTGTACCGTGAATATCGGGAATCCCGTAAAACACCAAATATTTGACATCGCTGCTGCCGGAAAAAGATCGTGAACGAACGGGACAAACGACGACTGACGAGAATCATTAAACGTGACAGACGTGCAACCCTTTCTCAAATTGGCGAAGATTTCAATGCCTCCTGCATACCTTCAGACATTAGTCGAGTCCGTGCCACGTCGTCTTGCGGCACTTCTGCGTGCTCGCAGGGGCCCTACACGATATTAGGCAGGTGTATCGGTTTTTTTTGGCTCTTCAGTTTATCATACTGTGCTAAAATACTTATCTGACCGCCATTTTGAAAATAAGTATTATCCACTCTTAAAAAAAATTAATTTACGTAACATGTTAGAGTAATACATGTTTTCCAAATTTGGTAGGAATCAGTCAATTGTTTCTCGAGATATGACAGAAACACTTCATTAATGCATGTGTCACTATCTTACGAAATTGGAAACAGAAGTGGTTATTTGTTGGTATATATGATGCTTCTAATAGAAACTTTCAGTATACAAAATTTGGTTAAAAACCGGTCAGACTGTATGGTAGATATACCAAATAAACTTTTGATGATCTGAAAGTCGTGTCCGTAAGATGACCACAATGTCGATGCACACATTCGTTGCACCGCAGTGGTAGTGAGCAACATTGGTAGACTTTGAAACACCCAATGATAGATTCTTGTTTTTAGTTTTGTGACATGGTATGGTGGCAGATGGTATGTGGCTTTTCTCTTAAATTTCCCCACACGAACAAATCGCAAGTTAACATACATGGCAAACTACGTTACCAAGAAATATCCGCGATCCGGAATATGCGTAGTGTGGAATCAAGTAGTATATAAATAAATATTACATCAGTTACTAACGCAGTTGTACCGCCACTTTTTTGAAAATTGTAAACATAATGCAAGCAAAAAAAAATGTTTTTGGTACAAATTGCTAACACACCTGAACCTAACACGTAACCAAGAAATTTTGGAAATAGTATGAGGTGAAACAGCCGCTTACAGGTTGCTAACGGTAAAGTGAGCAGTTCTCAAATCAACCTTTGAAAAATNATGAGGTGAAACAGCCGCTTACAGGTTGCTAACGGTAAAGTGAGCAGTTCTCAAATCAACCTTTGAAAAATGCCATTGCCCCTTAACCAGCATATATTTAAAGGGCACACAGACCGGCATTTGCCTAGTAAAGTTGGTAACGACTGAGAGAAACTAGTCCCATGTCGCAACGTTGAGTACTGAAATGATTTTTTGCTTTATTTTTTTCATGCACGAAAGTCTAAGAAATGGCCAGTTATTTTTGTTTTAATATTTTTTTGTCAAATAATTGTACAGTTTTTCTTGGCCGATGCTTTAATAAAATGATCAGGCCCACAGTAATATTAATTTCACATAAGGAGGAAGAATGTGCAATTTCGACGCAAGCAGAGCTCAAGCAGGGGTTTTAAAAGTGCCCAGTTAACCTTGAAGAGCCTATATATACAGCAAAATCTAACCACACACGCTAGGAAAATGACGTCACAGGCCAGCAAAACGTTTGCCCGCCGAGTGTCTATCAGAGCCAGGTAAGCTACTCGACAGTCGATAGCCCAGCCAAAAGGGAAACTTTCGCAGCATTCAGTAGCCAATCGGACACAGGGCCTTAATCCTAGAGCTTCGCACAGCCAGTCACATAATGGGTGCGCGCACATCAAATGAACCGCCGCATAATTTCGTCTGTACTTACAATTTCTGTGGTATGATCTTCAGTGAATTATGTTATCTATTCGCGGTCTCTTCGCACTTACTGAATCAAACCTTTAAAAAATCACTTCATGTATGTTGTGTTTGGCTGTTTCCTATATATGTCGTGTATCGCTAGCTTTTTGTACTTGTGTTTACATCAAAGTATCTTATTTTTGATTAAATTCAACTTTGACTTATGTTTCATCTGTAAATTATAATATTTAATTTACAATAAATATTGATAACAACAGGGAGGGAATATGTGTGTTGGTAATGCCTAGTAAGAAATAGTTCGTGTGCAAAATTTTATTATACTGGATGCGGTGCGCTGTCCCTTTGGTGTAATTTTCTAGACTAGGTTTAAATGAGGCGGAGGAATATCCTGGAAGAAGAACATTAGAAGGACTTAAAAATATTGTGAAGTAACCGTGAATGACATTAAATTGGTTTTATACAGAAAAGCATAATTATTTTTGTCTTGTGAATTATATATCATTTTCCCCAAACTTTCCACTTTGTGAATATTACGGCTTAGTCTGGAAAACTTATTTAGTACCACGTAGGCCTGTATTTCCTATGTAAGTTTTGGCTAACCGGATACGCAAAGAAACGTGCATACTGGAACGTACGTTTCTACAATATAACAGCCAGCAACTTCGTTCTGTGGGTAGTAAAATAACAAAAACCACGTGACGGCCCTTGCGCAAGATTGCTCCCCACTGCCGCAGTGTGGTGAAGTTGGTCACGACTGTGACTTAACGTAGCAACCAAGATTTATTTTAAAACTTAACTTCCCGCCCGCAAGAGTCTACCAGAAACTCCGGCATTTCTTTGTGGACGGGCGCTTTTATCATTTTAATTTCGCGAATCACCCCGAGGTCGCCTCTGGCTCGAGCCGCCACATCTTGTATACAGATCCCCCCCTCCCCGCAGGTTCCTTCCCCTTCTTTCTCGTGTACAACGTTTCGCCACCTCTTGCGTTGTTTCCTCGCCGCTTTGAGATCCTTAACGAGTTCAATTTTCTCTTAGCGAGCGTGTTCCGTGCAAGTCTCCAAACTTTCGACTGGTGTGCGCCGAGTGCAAATAGTATTTGATTCGATTTCAAAGGGTCCTCTCTGCCGATTACGAAGTGCTTGTGTGTTTCAGATTTCGATATTCACGAGAGACATGCAAGCATAATCTATTCACGGTAATGTTGTCACTTTATAAGACCCTCCCAGCTGATATAATAACAAAAAAAATTAGTTTTATTGTGTCCTGAGACGTTAAATTTAGAAGGTTACAAAATATATACACTGTGTTTATTAGTCAAATTACCATTTTTATTAACAATTAGCGAAAATATACAAATGAGTAGAAAGGAACTGTTAAGAAATGGTATTAAAAAGTGCTGAATTTACTGTGAACAGTCTAAAGATTTTTTTTCTTTTCGCGCCCGTTTTCGACTGCGCATCGAAGAAGTCGTCTTTACTGAGCGTGCGTTTTGTGAAGCGCGTTTGTGAGAACCGAGTTGGAACCTGCCGTGCATGTGCCTAAACTTTTAAATCTGCCATATGCTTAAAATAATAATTCATAAGAATGCACGATATGTATGAAACCAGCAGTCTTCCCGCATCATTTTCCATTCTAATGTCCTCACCTAACTGCCCATCAGAACCAAATCTAGAACAGTATAGGTGAATAAGTTCCCCCCCCCCCTCTTCCTTCTGAACAATGGTCAACTTACAAAAAAATTGCTTTTGGGCTACACAGTTGTAAACGCATTTACCACGGCTAAGTCAGTTCTCAGTAAATCCATTTATTTTTCAGTTCGCGGTGCTATGTTAATAAAAATATTAAATGTTTTATATTCATAAACCAAATAATTATCTTATTTAGCAAATTATAATGTGAAAACAATTTTCAATAACTCATTATCCAGCAAATTTTGTAAAAATATGAATGAAATTACAATTCCTCGATATCCTTTTCTTCTTACATTTGCCTGATCCATATGTAACCCTGCACTGGAAAAACATATTTTTTTTTGTATTTGTACAAGGTATTTCTGGGTAACTAGCTGTCAAAAATATTTTTGTAACACTGAAAATAACTTATATTAAATTTCACAAAACCCAAGTGAGTAATGTGTAAAACTAATGTTGAATTTAACATGCGATTGTTGTGGACTTGTTTTTTATAAATATTGTTCTACGTAAAAATGTTGAATTTTTTAATTAAATGATGTGTTGTTAACATACACCATTTCGGCTGTAGAGTTACAAGAAAACCTGTGGCCGCTCGTGTCCAATAGTTGTTTGTCCCTAGTACAGAAATTGTTTTACTGTTCGCGGTACTAATACTATCGCATTTTCCTTTTCGTTCCGCAATGTAAGCAAGTGCTCGCAGTACCTAAGTGCAGATTCCCAAAAATCCCTTGAGGATCTCGCTACTGAAAAGAGGTTTCCAGCTTACCTGCCGAGTGTCGCGTATTGGGATCTGAGCTATTATTTTATACTCTCCCGGCACTGAAATGGTTAACTACGGTTGGTGCAGCATGAAAGCTAGGGTGGGCCGACATCAAACACTGCGAACTCCCCCGTTCGTCGTCACGTCTTTGACGCAACATTGAAGACCATCGAATACGTGTTTAAAAGTGTGAACACGACATTATGTTGAAGAAAATTTCGCTGCTCTATATCGCCAGTTAAATTATCTGAACTCTAATGCGATCACTTACTAAAAACCCTCTCCCTTGTTGACGATTCTTAGCAGAATTAAATTTTTAATGCACCACAAGCCCAGGATGTATACTCATGCACATGTATAAACGAAAATTTGATCGTTTTTATATAAGGCGTACGTATGTACTGTAAACACTGAAATTTAATTAAAAATCATTGTGCACACTCTGATGCAGCTCGTATATCCGTGTGTAAAGTTTTCTGAAGCTCTATCAACAAGCAAATGCTGAAGGACACTTTTTTTTACAATTTATGTTCCAGGTTTTTTTTTTTTTTTTTTTTTTTTTTTGCTGTGACATACTTTTTTCAAGAATCGTAGTACGCAGCACTTAAAATTACAATAATACTGCGTCGTGCACAATATTTTGTTGCTTTAAAATATTGTCTGTTGTGTTGTTCGGTAGATTTGCACTACATTGGTTTTTATTTTTGTTTTTGAAATACGTGTTGAATTAAATATATTCGTTTTATACGTATGGGCTATATGTGTTTCATACATTCACAAAAAATGTGAATTGATGCAACTATGATTGACTTATTAAGCAAATAACTTTTTCTATGTTTTACTTTCTTAAAATTCCGAACTTTGCAAATCAGATAAATTTCGCAGGATACGCATTCGAGAACATATATTTGATATGATAAACATCAACTCATCGATAGAGCGGTCAACTTGCGATTGCTTGATGCACTGCATGTTTATAAAAATAATTTCAGCCACATATAACGCCATAAATTGTTTGCAACTTACCTACAAATGTGCTAGAAGTACTGAACTTCACAGAATGCACATTTTTGATACCGATGCTTATTTTATTCACGGAGAGTTAAATTTGTAATTTGTAACTGAAATATTTTCTGGATAAAATTATTGCCGTTAAAAAAGGT
>NQII01005951.1:47600-123769 GCA_002778355.1 Clitarchus hookeri
TATATATATATATATATATATATATATATATCAATTTATTACAAAAAAATTTTAAGCGTGCGTGAAAATGACTCACATATTCCAAACAACATTTTGTAACATTATTACGTTTATTGTAACTTTGCAGTTGTTTCTTTTATTGTGAAAATTTGTGCCGCATAAGTTGCGTGGAACTCTTTCGCATAATTTTACTTCTGCCGAAATATTAAAACATGTAGATGAAATTATTTCGCCTCATGCAAAAAATTTATTAATCCAAATTCTTACCGAAGTGTTTGCAACCAGAAATTAAATAAAATCCTCTAGAGGCGTGCTTACATAGAATGAATTAGGCAAAATAAGTCTATCTACGCTGTCTTTTCTTATTTACTGCTACGATTTATTACCGTCTGAATTTCTGTAGAGAATCTAGAGCCTGAGCTCCGTTTAATTGCTGCTCGGAAGCAATTACTTTTTTAATAAACACCACGCCGTGTCAGGAGGTAACTTTGATAAACTGCTGTGTCGGTGAGCAATGCGGAGGGCGATTCATCCAAAAGAAAAGCTATTTAAGCCCCCCTTCAGCTTGAATGTCAGCTCTTCTCATTTATTTAATACCTTGTGTCTTGACTAGATTTTACTTCTTTTAGTTGCTTAAGTGTTCAGCGAAAATCGAAAATATAAAAGTTGGACTTTGCATCTTGGGAGTTTTTTCTCTTCCAGGCTGTCACGAATAAAGTTTGTTGATTAAGAACTGCTTAAAAAAGCAACTTGACGATATAAGCCTTTAAAAATGCTTGATAAGGGCGGCTCCATCTTTACGAAATTATCTAATTTAAAGTTGGTGAAGAGATCTCGATAAGGCCTTTATTTCAAGTGGTAGCAGTAGAATACTTGTTTCTATTTAATTAAGTTCGTTTTAAATCAGGATTTACTATGGAAAGACAATATTATTATGACGTTCTTGTAGTTCATTGGTAAACTATTTTTTAACTTACTGCGTTACGTTATGATTACACTCACGCTGTGGTGTATTTGTGCCTTACTGCTTTGATTGTTACGTTCAGAAGAACAATAGCACGAGCTATGCGCAATAAGGCGCTGTTTGCCTGCAGTTACTGAAATATGCAAGCCGCACAGCTCTGTTGTTAAAATGGTCTTACGCCTCTCAACGACGTATTTAGCTGTGCACCGCTCGGTCGTTGTCCATCTCGAGTGTGATTTACGGGGGATCATTATTCACCAGCTTTGATTTATGTATTTATCGCCATAGTCCACTCCACTAATTTTGCATTATGTTTTACTGATAGATTGGGCATAGGGAATTGGTCTGTATATTTTGTAAAGTCGGTATTAAGGACGTCGGAAACCATTTTTGTTTTTGATATTTGTACCAAACATTGTTCAATTTGTACGCATTTTACGTTATGCCATTTTCCTTGAGATAAAAAAAATTTCAAAAATTTATATTTTTTTGGATAATTTGATGTCAAATCTAAAATGTTTCTGTCTTGCTGAGGGCATTAAATGAATAGGCCTACTTAAAAACTAACAACATAAACTAATGCCGTACGTTACTGCGGGACACACATGTAATCACCAAATAAGAAGTGATATAGATATAAATTGTTAAATATGTAAATTATTTTGAAAATTTTATAAATTTTTGAAATTCATGAACTGTTGTTTTTTTTTATTGCCGGTGTGTCAAGTGGTAGCATTAGATAACCTTGTAAATTTCTTCATTATATATATTGGTAATTTGGGATTTCACTTTAAATTATTTAAAAAATAACAGAAATGAATTTTATTCAAGGAAAATGTCATTACTTACAATGCATACAAGTTGAACTATGTTTGGTATAAATATAAAATAATTAATTTTTAAATTTTTTAAAGATTATTCAACAAACTTAATAGTCTACTGTTACAAGAATCATTTCTGTAATCGCCTGCTAGAAATCATATCGTATTCCTTCTCGTTGAAACTTTTGAAACTGAACCCGTGGCAATAAAAGTGATTAATTCAAAACGGCGAGGAATGATTCTCCTTAAATTTCTTATTTTTCGAAGACTTTGGTATTCGCAAATTTTATTCATAATATTTAAGTTTAGTATTTAGAATCTGGTGTGATATTTTGTTCAAGTTGAGTTTTTAATGTATCTGCATTTAATGTTATCAGGGTTTCCTAAGATAGCTATTAATGATAAAGAGGAACAGCTCAAAGCTATAAGTTTTAAAGACTTTGTTTATTATACAACTCACTAATAGTAATGTACGGGAAAATATAAATGATCTGTTAACGTGTTTAACTCTACGAAGTTGAATAGCTGTTCCCTATATATATATATATATATATATATATTAGAAGTAATGAGTTGTCCCTCAGAATAAGACAGATATTTTATCAGTAAATATTACAGAACTTATGTCAGTCCTATGACATTTAATATGTTATAAATCGATATATTTTGTAAAGAGTGAATCCTAGCACTTCACTATTGAAATTTATGCTTATGTATTTCAGAAAAGAGATTAAAGTAACATTACTAGTACATATTAAATATTCCGTTTATAAACAGCTTTTTTTAATATAAAAACTCATTTTGTGAAAATGGAAAAGGAAACAAATACGGGTTAAAACATATTCTTAAACCCTGAACTTTAGTTTGTTGCTACTTAAAATTTCTGTCACCTAATTTCAGTATATTTGAGTAGAATGGCAACCAGTTCAACTTGAAACACTGCATAAAACAGTGTCTATACCACGATTCAATAACAAACTTCCGGCCCAAAAAATTGCTTTTTCAATAATTGAGGGGTTTGCATTAAAGGGCACATGATCAAAAATGTGGCTATGCACAAAATGAGAAGTAAGATTTCAATGTTATTTGGATGGTTGCCTTACACTAATAAAGATGGGCAATAAATAGCCTATAAGTGATCTTAAACGTGAAATGACACGGTATCAGAACACTCAACATTAACTTAATCCCTTGCAAACAATAAACCATAGATACTAGAGATGCTGTGAACAAACGTAAAACGTTCTGCCCACCTCAGGAATTCAATACCTGTTTCGAATTTCGAGGGCGTGTTGACAAAATTATGGCGGATCTTTTAAGGCATTCTCTGCAAAAGGAGTACATGAGCCCATATTCTCGTATTGTAGCTATGGCCTCGGTTGCTACTAGATGCCACAATGTAGCTTTGAGAGCCAAGTAACCACAAATGAGGAATGTTCTCTTTTTCACTATTATAAGATCTCAAGCACAAAATAAAAATAATAACGCGTATTTTTTTTAACCCTAGAGTGTATTTTATTACATATACTAGGTGCGCTATTCTCCTGTTCGAATTTGGTTACATTGTGGCAAACGTCGGAAAGGAAAGCAATGGTCTCGAATGACGGGCAATTATGTAGTGTTTTAAGCAGTCAGCTGTAACCTATAAACCAGATAGTAAACTATGTTTGAAGTTACAGTGGTCGCAGTGATAAAATTCTCCTGGAACAAAATAATTAGCTTTATTTGAATTTGAAGCGGTAAAATGCATCAGTTTCAAAACTACACTCTAAATTCGAATCAGTGAAAACAATCAGTGAAAGAGCGTTTACTAAAAGTCAATTGATAAGCTACTGCTGACCGGCCAATCAAGCAAATTAACTGGGAACAAGTTATTTATAGCAGTGACATTCTTGACACTCAGTGAGAAATCACAAATAAGTCGGTGAAATTCAACCACTTTTTAAATTGGTTATCAGGCACTGATGATTATCAGTTGCTCAGTTCTCATTGTTGGTCACTGATTTTGCTCAATTCTCACTGATTAAAGTTTAGAGTGTAGCAAATTCTTCGTGAGTATAAAAATCGCAGTTCTTTCTGTAAATAAATTCACAACTAAAAATCATCACTTACAATGAAGCAATGTCGTCTCTTTGTCAGCAAATCATTACACAATTGTTGAAGTTATACTACTTTTGACGCATGGAGGGTAAACGTTTAGTGTGCAACGGAAGTTGCACGCGCACAGTGTAACGAAATTTCACAGTGAACGTGGTAGGGGTATGACCCAACACTGAAATACAAATGGTTATATTTGCCTAGTAACAGAGCTTAAGAGCATTATTTCTCACACTTAGGTTTTTGAAGTTATACTTCTTTTGGCGCGTGTCTTTCTTCGGTCATTTTATCGTTTTACTATTTACATAAATTATTTGCATACGTAACAAAATTTTATTTTAGTCGCGCCAAAGAAGTATAACTTCAAACGCGCGTACATAAGTACACGCACCCATTTACNTTTTTTTTTTGTCTTTCCATTTAAAGTCCCGGAATAGACGTTTTCTCGCACATTGCGGCCCTACAATTGTAAAATATTTCCTGCATCAATTTCATTTTATGTGTATTGTACGTGAGTATTCCCCTCCCTTGCGACATCTTTTCCTCGTATTTAAGCCCTTTCTCAGATGTATTTTTTAGAAATGACACTTTTTCTATGTAAATTGGAGACTTTGAGTGTTTAAGACCATGTAACGCACTGGCTGATGGTTTCGCTTGGACATTGTGTAATACCAGGCTGAACAAGGCACGGAATTTTCTTGGACGCAGTATTACTTGTGAATATACTAAATCAGGTCAGATCATTGAATTTTAGTTTCGAAGGGTTATCATATATATCTAATCACATTTTTAGCTTTTTAATTTACAAAACAGAACTAGTGCAAATGTGTGTGGTTTGTTAATGTTTAATTATCGTAAAAAAATTACTGTAGAAGACTGATGATTGGTATTTTCTTGAAGTTCAACTAAAATTAAAAGTTTTATTTAAATTAAAAAAGGGTCAACATGTTTTTGTAATTTCAACTGGCCTGGTCTTCCGCGCAGGGTCTAAAATCACGTCCTACATGTCATAAACTTCGTCAAAAAAAATTTCTGAATACATTTGGGTTCATGGGATGGATTCCCATGCTCTAAGCCCACTTGCGGCCACTTACCAACGACTCACTCCAGCGTTTTCATTACACTTACGGCCAGCAATATAATTATCAATATTTTGCAAAGAACGTTTTTTATTTTTATCCAAAGAGCAAAAGCAAAGGCGCATACGGCTTTGTAATGTTTCACAAATCCGCAGTGAAGGTGTTGGAGCTTGTCAAATGTACGGGGCGATCTGCTAGTTATGTGTGTGTGATTCGCGCGAGCCAACGCGGTAACATCACGTTCACTCAGGCGGCAGTGTGCTTCTTCGACTGACCACACGAAATGCCCTTCCAGTGGTTGTATATAGTCAACATAGTTGCATAAAATTCCAAGAAAAATCGATACACTAATTGTTAGCCACTCTTATCAACGCGTCCGAGAATAAACAGAGGTATTGAACAAGCACTGATGCAGAGCAGTAATGTAATTATTTTACTCCATTCCCTTCAAGCAAGTTTATCATAATAAATCATTCCTTTGTCCGATTTATAAAGTAAATGTCATGATCACGTGAAACCACGGTTTTAACTTCTTTGAAAATGCGTGATATAGGGAAACCACGCTCGTAGTAAGAGAAGATTTTTAAATATATTCGTGCCACTTGGTGTTTGTTTAATCCATCTGTTCTCATGTGGCTGATAAATCTCAAAATTGATCCATGAATTTCAAACATAAGTCAGTTTTTTTGTTGTCCAGCTAAATAAAACTTCAGTTGAGTGAATTTCTTGCTTGTCAGTGGCATTAATGGGTTGTCTAGGTCAAGAACATTTCGAGACAACTGCATTTAGAATTCGTCAGGTAATGTTTTGTCGAAACGACAAACTTATCCCCAAAAGTAACTTGCGGACCGTGCGTTTCATCAACTAGAAAACTATTTTTGACTATTGCACACTTTGAAAACTACTACGGTGGTTAGAAACAGACGAGGTGGATGTGTCTTGTACATGCTTGCGGCGTTGGACGAACTCTCTATAGGCCAGAGGTTCATAAGGTCGATATTGCCTTGGCTCTGATCGACAGAGGTTCGTAAAGTCGTTATTGCCTTGGCTCCAATCGACAGAGTTGCTCCCACCGAGAGTCTGTGGTTTTCATTTTATACAAGTTGTCCATTACATCCTCAACATTAAATAGTAATTCGTGTTTTTGTTTTATTTTGTTAGTTATAAGTTCGTTTTTTTCTGAAACTTTTTCTGCAGTAAGCATTTAAGACCCAAGTCTTTGGCAGATCAGAATGGTTGGTTTTGACGTTTCGAGCTTCCTATGCACGTTCACCCAGGGAAACTGACCTGAGAAAATTCCAAAGGAAATTAACTTTGTTTGGGATTAAAAGGTTCAAATGAATACGTCTCTTGTAGTTTACCTAGATAATCATAATTGATCAGGCTGCTGCCGCGTAGCCCTGGAAGGAAGACACATGTGCGTAGTCAACATAATAGCACATCTACATGTATCTCCGGCGTCGAACCCAGAAGATTCCTGTTTGTATTCAGTCGGCTCTCAATTGTCCTCATAGAGTCGGGAATCGAATTCGGTTCCTCCGTGTGAGATTCAAAACTACGGAGTGGATTTCAAGGTATGCAAATTAATATTTTAATATTTTTTTAAGCAACTCAAAATGTTTTCTTTTTTCATCTATCCAAACAGACCAACCGTTTACTTTTAAACGCTCTGAATTCTTGTGGCGTTTCGTGAAAAGTGTATGGAATTACATCCCAGAAATCTGGCGTGTTCTTTCTATTTAAATGTGGTAAATATATTTGTGAAAATAACGGCGATAGCAAAATTACTTAAGTTTATGAACAAAGAATAATTTAGGCTTGACGTAAGTAAGCCCAAAAAAGAGTATGCGGTTGTATAAACATCTCAAAAATATTGGAAATTATGTTATAGGTCACCGTCAGGCTTGTTGATCTGTACATCTACGTTTCATATTAAATAATAAAATATAGCCAGTACGTCCACAGTTTAGAAAATGTCTTGAGCTTTATACAGTTTTGATTGTTTCAGTGTTTATATTTTTTCTCTAATTGTACAGCACTTGCTGCCGATAACTTAACAAATCATATAAATAAAAAATAAATGGCGTGTGCGGAGTGCACCCAGGTCAAGGCAACACCCTCCGAGTGACGGTCTTTCCAGCTGGGATCCGTAGGTGACCGTCATCCCCGGGCATGACAGAAATGAGACCCTAGAATGGAGCGGTGCCGGAATGCAAGGGCGTGGGAAACGCGAGTACCCCGAGAAAACCCGCCGTCAAGCGGCATCGTCCAGCACGATTCCCACATGCGAAAATTCGAGAGTGAACCCGCCGGGGACCGAACCCGGATCGCCGTTGTGGGAGGCGAGTGCCCTGGACACTACGCCACCGCTGCCCCTAACAAATCATAAAATGTATTAAGTGCCTGTGTGAGTTACAACATTTTATTACTAGTTAGCAAATACTTATAGAAAATAATAATGAGGAGAAAAAATCTTGGTTTGCTAAGTATCTCAAGGTTATAAACAAATTTAATTTATGCATTCTTTATGGAGCAGTAAAAGTTAAAGAATAATCCCTATAACCATGACATTATTTTATGCCTAAATGTTTAATTTGTAATCAAAATGTTTTAAATACCACTTCTCAGAAAACGTATAATTATCAAAAACAAATCATTAATTGCGATGAACTTTAAACGTAGTTAAGTTAATTACTGGTTACACATAATTTTTTAAGAAAATAACATCTGTATTTTATATAACAGCATTTTTCAAGGTATGCTGTGAAGCGCATTTGCGTGTAGTTTTACTAAAGTTGTATATTCTTCTTATATATATATATATATGATTTTCAATTGAGGCTTAAGCATTGTTTGACACTAGGTACAATTATTCAGGCATTTCCTCTTACAGTTGCGAAATGTTGTCATATTGGAAAATTTATTTAACCATATCTCAACTTTTCATATTCATTATGAAATGAAAACCATAGAGGGTAGGGAGGGTTTTACATGTACAGTGAATCATTATAATTTTGGGACAGTAAATACTAGTTAATTATAACCTGTAGCTATTTCGTACACAAAACTATAATAAACTGTTCTAGGTGTTTATTGTACTGCATACTGTTACCATAAATTATCTATTGAATGCAAGTCCAATACCTGTTTATGTAGTAAACTACACCAATAAAGTAAAAAATATTGTAAGCGTACAAATGTACACGTCAAAAGAAATGGACAGTGGTTCTACATCTCTCTTCAATACGACTTGAACCGCGTACCATAGGGCAGTGCACACTGTGATCCAGCAATCTTGCCTTCAGCGTAAACAAGAGCGGTTCGTTAGCCAAATGGGGGAAGAGGCAAGAGTACTTGGTTCCAGCAAAGACAACTTGTCATCTTCAAATCACGAGAAAGGTAAAAGCTGCAGAGAAATAGCTTAAATATTTCAAATGAAGGAAAGTACGGTGAGAAATATAATCATGAGATACAGAGATGAGGATCTAATTGACTTAATTCCGCGATCTGGCCGTCCAAGAGCAGTTACAGCTCGAGAAGAGACACGGATTGTCATGAGCGTGAAGAAGAATCTCAGGTTAAGTGCTCCGAAATTATGTGCCGAGGTGTACGAAAGTACAGGCAAGAAGGTAAGCACTCGGACAATAAAAAATGTTATCAAATGGGTAGGATTGAATGGTCGGGTGGCCCGACAAAAGCCATTTGTCAACGAACGAAATAGGAGGAAGAGAATTAGTTTCGTAAAAGAATTTATTTGTAAAGATGAAGAGTGGTGGCATGACGTCATATTTGCTGATGAGAGCACATGTTACACCTTTGGTTCAGATGGGATGACAATGGTTTGGCGCAAACCAAATACAGGAATGGAAGCAAACAATCTCCTACCTACAGTCACACACACTTGCGGAAATATTATGGCGGCCGCTGGGGTAGGAGAGTTGGTGTTTGTTGAAGAGAACACGAACAAAACAATATACGTGAACCGTCTGAAGAAACATCTCCATACAAGTGCCGATAAATTAGGACTTAGGGGCAAGTTTATGTTCTATGAAGACAATGATCCCAAACATAATGCAGACGTCGTGCATCTGTGGTTGCTGTACAATTGTCCTAAAGTGCTCCATCCACCCTTCAAGTCACCGAACTTGAACCCAATAGAGAAGTTTTGGCATGAGCTCAATAGCAGAATCCGATCTACACCAGTAACATCAAGAGACAACCTTAAAATGCGACTTACAGACGAATGGGCCAACATCTAAGTGGACTGTGCGTGAAAATTGGTTCAGCGTATGCCTAATCGCCTTTGTAAGGTCATAACGCGTAAAGGACATCCTACTAAATATTAAAATTAATTTCGCGATAACAAATACTTTGTTTTTATTATTCGCAGTTATGTGTTCCGATAATTTTTTGACATAAAACATATTTTACTTTGTTAATTATGTTGATTATTTGTGAATATGCGGTTAGTTTTTGAGATATTTTTGTTGGGCACTATTGACTGTAACAATATTATTCAAATAAAATATTTATATTAAGACTATGTAAACCAAACAATGTTAATATAACCGACTCTCAATATTTTTTTGTTTATAACCAAGGTTTCAATATTTTTTGTGTATAACCACTGTCACCAATATTTATTTGACTTGAAGAATGTGTAGACTTTCAATATGTTTTACTTGATAGGCGTAGTTTACTATATATAAGGTTATGGCTGTATTTATGGTAACATTCTCTACTATAAACACCTAGAACAATTTATTATAGTTCTAAATAGCTACAGATTAAAGTAGAAACACGAACTAGTATGTACTGTGTCGATATTATTATGATTCACTTATTAATAATCAAAACTTTCCGCGGAGAATTTATTATTGGCAATTACCGCGAAAGTGTGACGAATCCAAAATGTAAAATGTGGCTCCCTAAACTGTAATTATTAGTGCGTTTAAGAAGAAACATGTGAACTTACAATCCTAGAACTGGCAGACGGAGTTTTCCTCACCCCTGGCCGAGGAGCGACTATTTTTCACGTGCTGCTCGCGCGAAATTTTTTTCATTCGCCTTTTGTCTCGGCTGCGGAGAGCTTCCCCCGTTATTATCGGCTGTTTGTAGACCCGCCCTCCCTAACCCGTCTTCTACCGCTTCCAGCCCTTTTTCCATCGCCCTGGAACCCTGTTCTTTTTCCCGGCTCAAATTGCCGTCAAACGCAGCGGCGCCATCAAACTTTGCGGCGCGCGGGCGCACCGTACAGCTCGTTCTGTTTCCGCATCGTCTGTCACAGGGAGCCATTAATAGAGCGGGCTCGAAGGCAGGTCTCGCGGGGGCCCGTGGGACCTGCAGGAGGGCGTTTTCATGACAGTATCGGTCAAGTTGTGTTCCTCATGTTCAACAAACTTATCAAAGCCATATTTCACGATAATTTTTTATTTCATGATTTGAAATATATTTTATAAGGACCACGTAATTTTAAACACTTGCAGCCAAATGTTATAATATTCAAAATTTAGCACTGAAAAAGTATAAAATTTCGGTATGTGGGTGCCCAAGATTCTTTTCTTCCAATTAGCTTTGCCAACTTAATAATATGGCGTGCGATCTGTATCAAACACACAACATATAAATTAAGTATCAATGATATTTAACAATCGGTACTCGGGTACTGGTATCCTGAACATATTTTTAATAGGTATTGATGTTTTTGCCAATACGTTTTTGTTTGTCCAAGAGAAACTAATAAATATTAATAACATTTTCTCTCCGACGAATAAAAATGTGTCAACAAAACCAATACATATAATTAAAAATTATATATTCAGGATACCAGTACCCAAGTACCGATTGTTAAATATCCGTGATACTTAATCAATATGTTGTGTGTGTGATATGGATCACATAACATGTGATTTATTGGCCAAGTTAATTAGGAGCAAAAAAACTGTGGTTAAATTATCCCAAAATTTGTTTACTTTTCGGTGCTTTGTTTTTCAAATTTTTAATAATTTCATTACAAATATTTACATTTCAGTAATCCTTGTATAAATATCTATCAGATAAAGAAATGAAAAATTATAGTGTATTATTTCCTCAAGGGTCTGTATCAGGCGCCATGTTGAATTTTCTATTTATGTACCATTACTACATTAAGTGGAATAACTAAATATTTGTTATTATATTAAGTTTTCATTTCACAAATGCCTTCAAATATAGACACCAGATTTTATCCACGTGTTATCTGGTAATTGTGAATCAGGAAGAACATACCGATAATTTAAAACTAATGCTGCACTAATTACGTTATAATTAATTCACAAAAGATCAGAAATTGTTTGTTCTAAAGCTGAATGTATATTGCCAGAGAGCAGAGAAGTGCAGTTGTAGTTTCATAATAAGTGTCCCTAAACAACAGAATAAGCTATAATAAACCAGCACTTCAAGTGATGTGTGTGGCCGAGCCTAAAGGGGACAGTCAATCGTTAAGTCTGTTCTGAATTTTGAGGGAGATTTTTTAAGTGAATATAAAACAAATTACATGCGTCTGCATAGTGCAACAGAGTAATACAAAAACAACACAAGCTTCTTATTATTTACCGATAATTATTCAAAATTTCATATGCGATCGAAAATGGCTCTTTATATTGACTGGACTAATTAAAACTATAACATTAACGCCGGAAAGTTAAAGCTGATATAACTTGCATCTTACACGAAAACACACTCAGGTCTTACTTGAACTTCGAACCCTGATCGTTGGGATCTTAAGCCACCTTAAACGTCGGTTCTAAAGTGATTCGCAATGGCGTATTCGCCATTGCAAATGGATCTGAAACTCGAGTTTACTAGAATACACATAATTTTTTAGAAGTAAATCTTAGTATGCTGACAGCGTATGATTAAAATAACTGCAAAATCCTATAAAAATAAAAATGGAACAATTATTTCATCGAAATAACTGATGCTACCGCCATAATTTTGCAATAAACTGCTTAACACGGCGGCATGATGGTGTTTTTGGGGCGGGGTATCAACCGGCATATTTTAAAATTTATTAAAAAAGTTTCCTTCTGTAGTTACTATAGATACACCCCGCTGTTTTTAGTCACTCAAAAATAAATTTGAACTTAAAGAAGACCCAATTTTATTAGATCTCTAGAACTGTTTAAAACCTATATGATCACAGTTACTGTACTGATGATTTACATTTGGTGGATTTCGTGCCTATAGGAAACACGTACGTGTACTGCAGAATGGAAATATTACGAAATGTAACTAGGCATCGCGTTAGGTTCATTTATTGACGCTTTTGATCATATGCGTCATACATACGTCATAACTATGGCTTTCAAGTATTTGCTGTGAATATAACAGACACACCAAATATATATCCATTTTTGTGGTTTCTTATTTGTTCTGTCAGTTAGGATGTGTGACGCAAATTGTTATTCCCGTGGAGTTTTCTACCATCAGCTCCACGCGAACGTTAGTGCCGGTACATACACAATGAAACCTCCCTCCTCCCCTCTCCAACTTCAAGTCAAGCCTTCTCAAATCCCAACCTATCTCCCGCATCACGACGAAAAAAAATTAAAAACAAATATTATTTCTGTATGATTATATGCGCAGTGTGGTAGCGCTAGTGAAAATTATTCATAGGCTTTCTTGCAAATATTAACACAAGCGAACGAAACATACAACAAAACGATGATGTCTAACCTGTTTCTAAACAGCGTATTACATTCCATATTGACCTTATTTGTCCAGAAAGATGGCCGGCCATTAATATACGATAACATTTTTATCGTATTAGCACCGAGATTACTGAACAATGTTTATTTAAAAATTTAATGTAAATTTTTCTCTATATGCGTGCAATTTACGATATAGAATATTGTTTCAATTAGTTCAGTGTTGCAAAATCTAAATCTTATTTATATATATGAGTAATGTGTATAAAAAATTAATATCAATTGAAAATAAATTACAGCTGCCTCGTGTATTAATTGCTACGTTTTGTGTAAATTTATGTGTCATTACATGTTTAAGTTGTAAAATAAAATATAAATTATAATCGTTATTGTTACCTGTCACAAACTGTGTATTCCTATTGACTTTGTCCATGTAAGAGGTAATTGCGGGGCACAAAAAAATTTTGCCCACTTTAGTATACATCTCACTCAGACGTGAGTATTTTGACATTAATTTTATTGATAGCAATTTTCTTCTTGGGAATGTGGATGTCAAGGATGGTTCTAAATTGCACTTTTATGACTTCTTCCAGTGATTACACTAAAGCCACTTGTTTGCAATTTGATCAGTATCTATTTTCTGGATGTCTGCACAGTGCAGATGCGATTGACATTGCGCATTCCTCTTACGTGAGATGTTTGATGCCGGGACATTACAGATAATTATTCACCACTGGTTATTATTATATTTTATATTTCAGATTTGTATCCTTCTTTAAAAATTATTATTCATCTAAAAACATATAATTTACAAGCTCTGTTACTGCACTTAAACACCAGCCCTAATAACATAAAGTGACATACATTTAAAGAGAACAATACCGAAGTGTGCTTATTCAACATAAGGAGTAGGGAATATTTCTTAAATTCATATTGTTTCTCATTCCCAATATATTTAAAAAATTTGTTTAAAATATATGAAAATTACAGCGAAACGCTTACAAGAATAAAAGGAAAATTTACAAAAGTGTACTGTACGACCTTTGATATTTTACATTTCCATTTTACATTTTGCGTAGGAAGCTTAAATATACTTTTTGAATATTTCGTTTTATAAAACTCTCAAGATGTCAATAATACACTTTAAGAAGTTGACCAGAAAGCCATCACCCGTATTTGATTTAAACTTACTAAACGGTCGAATACGTAAAACGCATTTACAATAAATTTTTATTATTAACTTAGAAAAACCACATATTTTTCAGTACGTGTTCACACACATTTCGTTTCACCTGGAACAAAAATCGTTATTCGTAAACAATTTGTATAATAAACCCATGGAAATTTTTCTACTCATAACAAAAATAAGGAAAATGTTTTACGGTACACGGCTATACCACAGAGTAGATAAATACGGAGGACAACTTGTGTTGCGGTTGCTTTGATGTGGGCGTAACCGTTCTATCATTTGCTGCGCGACGCTCTGGAAACGGGCTTGTGTCTGATTGGCTTCTGCGTACTAAGAAACGTTCTCCGCATTAGCTGGACTGCCGGCTGGCAAATAGCTCATCATTTTCTGACTGGAGAACGATGTTCTGAGATTTTGATGGAAAGTGACGGCATTTTTCTGCCGTGTGTGGCTGGAGTTCGCAAAATAACTGGCTTTTTCACTTCTGTATTCTCAAGTACTGTATGGTCATGCACAGAAAACCTAAGGATGGAAGGAGACTATGATTATAGCAGTGAATACAAATAATGTCACAAAATAAACTATGCCGTAATATATTTTCTCGCCTGCCCGTGGTGCCATTGTAAGGCCAGCCGAGTAACTGACGTCATCAGAAGCTAGTTCTATACCCCTTTCGCCGCTGGCAACCACTATAGTCAGGTGCTACTAACCTCAGTCATTTCATTTTGACGCCGAAGTTTAATATTTTGTGTATTTTGTAGGTTAGGGTCTGTACTACATTTTACGTCCGTGTGTGCAACGACTTAACCTCATGGGGTGCCTCGGGTAAGGAGAGCATAAGAAGGGAATTCAAAATTTTTAATATTTATAAACGATAGCATACTGCCTTTTGAATGTCATGCTCTTCCAGCTTTTGTGTCATCATATCTGTCAGATCTTGAAGTGGAAAAATTTTATATCTTCCAATAATATTTTCCTTGACGAATCATAACAACTAATCTTACCTACGCATTTAACATATTTCCTCGTTGCTTGCTTCTAGTCATCTGACAATATCTCCTATTGAATACAGTGTAGCAATTCCGATGATACTTGATTGAAAAGGCCACCAGATCTCATTCTGCCAAAGATGCCACGATATGATCATCTCCCTATAAAATAGTTTTTTCATGAATTTCTTTTGTTGGGCTCAGCTTCTGCAAACAATGATATACTGCAGGAGTTTCCCTACCACAGAATATGTATGAATTAGGTTACCGCATGTAGTAGTTCGTTTCGGCATATTTATTGAGGCGGTACCAGTTAATGCCTTTTCGCGCAGTCAAGACCTGAAACCTTGTATAAGCGACTAATCTTATTGTGCCAGGAGGAACGGCGTGTCCGCACACACTGTGTTTCACACTTAGTTCCGATGGAGAATCATCAACTTCTCTAAGTTTATGGATAAGGTTGACTATGCATCTTATGCTCCTGTTCTATGCACAGCAGCTATGCTATTGAGGGTACAAACAAGTTTTTTTTATGTATTTTGTTTTTATCAGAGAATACAGATTTCCCAATTAGTTTTATCTGTCGCTATTACATTCATTTGAAAAAAATAAACCGGAATTTAGTGTTTTCAAAACACAAATACCATTACAACAGTCATTTTAGGTGATTTTGTGCCAGGAAGACATGACTTTATGTCAAGCGGTTTCATTTTCAACGAAGGTTTTACACTACCGGCCTTGGTGCATAACATAATGGTTAATAATTTTATTCATAAATAATACAGCCATATTCCAGGAATCTTGGAGCCATCATTTGAACTCAAATACGGCACTTAATACAAAGTCACTTGAAATTACTCTATCCATTATTCTATTTCTGCATTTTTTTTTTATTTCACTCCCTTTTATGCCTTCTAGCTACCCAAAATTTGTATTGTGGAAAAACAAATGTCTTATCNCATAATCCCTTACCAGAGGTATCACTGGGGTTGAATTCTTGTACTCTCAGACCAAAAATGTAGTACATGCCGTAACATACAAGACGACTGTAAAAGTCAAACTTTTGCATCAACATGAACTGAAATGTTAGTTATAGCATTCTGCAGCATCCTGCTATTAATGACGCGTATGCTAGACCACTTAAGCCGTGTTTGAATCGTGGAGGAAACATGGGCTATAGTGCACATGTCAGCTGCGAAGAAACTAATCTCTGAATCCCAACACTCAGTCGCGGCTCGTGGGTTTCAGCACAGGTAGGACTGCATAGTGACACTTAATATTTGCGAGTGGGGGGGGGGAGAGTAAGTTTAATAAACTGCAGGTATTTTTATTTTATTTTTAAGTTTGAAAATTAGCTTTAAAAGATTTTAGGGATATGCGAATGTAACGTTTTATTTAACAAAGCAAAAAAGAAAAAAAATGTTGGATTTCATGGAACTGAAAAGAAATTAAATAATAGTAGGTATTATGAGAACACAGCTATAAAGAGTGTTTAACGAAAATCTTGAAATTGCATCATTTCCCACTTACATACTTACACGTAATCAACTTAAATCAATTAAAATTGTAAAATCAAACTTGCCTAGTGGCATTAATGGCCATACATTATAAAATATGCTCCTAAATATGTTCTTAGAGTACATGTAAAAAATAAACATGAATGAATTGCATAAAGAAGGAAAAAATGTTGTAATAAAATTCTTCAATTTAACAAAATAACTTTTGCAAACATTTCAAGTCAAGTTTAAAGTAATTATTTCGGTAAAATTTANAAATTCTTCAATTTAACAAAATAACTTTTGCAAACATTTCAAGTCAAGTTTAAAGTAATTATTTCGGTAAAATTTAAGTGATAAAGTGATAAACATAGACAATTGGATAGACAACAAAAATTTTCATTGTTATTCATCCAAACGAACATTTTACAAGCACTTAATATCCAGTTAACTTCAAATTTTCTTTTCGCGTTGATTATCATAAGTACTTAAGATTATTCAAAAATGAAGTTGCATGGATAAATCAGCTTTACTTTTGCACCATCCGTTTTGAATAAAATTGAGTACAAATTTCAACACAGTAATTTCCTTTCTCAACCCTTAATTTATGCTAAACCGATAGAATATTCCGTTCATTTTATTTTGTGATGTTTAAGCGACGGATATGTGCAACATTACAAATAAGCAAATAAATTAAATAAGTTAATACTATTTTTAACACAAATTTCATAAAAACCAAATTGAAAATTTTTTTATTTACATCCAAAAAGCCATTTGTACTAATCATACACATCACTATGAAATTTTCTTTTGTTTGTCAGCTGCCCTTTTGATAAAGGATGATTAATTATTAAGCCATTTGTTTCAAATTTAATTTTTCTCCTCTAGTGATAACTGAGAAAAAGAAATAGCTTGTAAACCCGTCACATTTATTCTGTAGCATAGCTACAAACATCTAAATGTTTCACTTCACACCTGAAGTAATCACCATCTTGACGACAGCAAAGCAATATAAACGCGCGCACGAGTTGCTCGTCCCACGAATGCCTATAAGGGCTGGCAGCCGTGCAACTATCCACGTGCGCGCGAAGAGTGAGTCCTCTCCCTCCTCGCTCTTCACTTTTTCTTTGCACTCCACGTCCCTGCCACCTGCTGCGCATGCGCTAGCGAGGCCGGAAGGGCTGCCACCACTTCAGCCCAGCCACGCCCACCCCAAGGTCCGTAGAAGGAAAAGCAAAACATTAAAAATTGTTTACTGTAATTCACAAATAATTCAGAGGGGGCTGCAGCCTTGCAGCCAGCCCTATTGCACGAACCGCCACTGCCAACACTCGAATGTTTTCCTGCCAATAGCACTACCGAAACAAGCATGGATAGCGTTTGAGGTTAGGAAACTGCAGTCTAATGAATTATTCGCAAATTTATTACATCGGCGCATACGTATAGTAAGAAAGCGCGAATGGTAAAGTACTTTCCCATACATCCATGGTAGCGTCCCTACATTTACTCATGAAAGAGTCAAATGAGAATAGACGTTCCTAACTTTGTATGCTAGCGACGTTTAACATTCTTATATTTGGAACTTCATATGTGGTAATATTNAGAATAGACGTTCCTAACTTTGTATGCTAGCGACGTTTAACATTCTTATATTTGGAACTTCATATGTGGTAATATTTTCATAATACACAGACACACATAAATATATAAGTTAAAAACTTCTATTACACTTTTGGAAGTTTTCAAGATCTTTTTACGGTGTTTTTGCGCAAATATAAGCTATTGAAACGTTTTTACGGCTATGCTGGCCTAGTAATGATGCAACTAGAAGATACTCTTGTTAATAATAAATATTTTATTATTTTTAATGGGTAAGCCTACTGAAACACTAAACATAAACGAATACGTTTATCACTGTTCACTTTGTGATTCTTACAGTCCAATACAGTTCAACGTGAGGGACATGCGCTGGAGACAAAAATGTATCTACGTCATCTATGGTTCAAATCCCTTATTTGTGTTATTACAATGATCAAGTGACCAGGTAAGAAATCTAATTATTTTGGTATTTAGGATGCAAACTTTCTGAGCTGGAGAAACACGCTAAATCCCCAAATACGTCCACAAAACATTTGCTACGGTTTACATCACATTTCACACTTGTTTTCATGCATGTTAAGAGAATTTAAACCACCACAAAGAAGGGAAATNGCTACGGTTTACATCACATTTCACACTTGTTTTCATGCATGTTAAGAGAATTTAAACCACCACAAAGAAGGGAAACTTAACGATGAATTACCTATAAGTAATTTTTCTCGTTACTTCATTTCTTGATATTAGAGTAAGTCATGTTAGATACAATATTTAATATAAATATGATAAATTCTTTAAAAACAAACTTATGAAATATTTTTTTTCTACACATTTTTAAGTGCTTTCCAAACATTACCAAAGTAAGAAAGAAATATAGAAACTTTCAGTGACGNTTTTTTTTCTACACATTTTTAAGTGCTTTCCAAACATTACCAAAGTAAGAAAGAAATATAGAAACTTTCAGTGACGAGATTCTTAAATTAAACACTAGGAGCGCTGCTTAGTGTAGCTCAAATTCAAATTCAATTCCCTGTACTTTAAATTAAAAAATAACGGATTCAAACAGGGGATTTGAAAGACGAATANCTCAAATTCAAATTCAATTCCCTGTACTTTAAATTAAAAAATAACGGATTCAAACAGGGGATTTGAAAGACGAATAGTGATTGGTGATTGGTATTATGTTACTTGGTTTGATACACGAAAGCATCACAAGCAAACTGCCGCTGTACCTACAGAGCTTCCTTTTTTCGGGCTTCAGAAACCTTGCAAATACAATTCCTGACAGAGAAAATGTCACNCTCAAATTCAAATTCAATTCCCTGTACTTTAAATTAAAAAATAACGGATTCAAACAGGGGATTTGAAAGACGAATGGTGATTGGTGATTGGTATTATGTTACTTGGTTTGATACACGAAAGCATCACAAGCAAACTGGCGCTGTACCTACAGAGCTTCCTTTTTTCGGGCTTCAGAAACCTTGCAAATACAATTCCTGACAGAGAAAATGTCACNCGCTGTACCTACAGAGCTTCCTTTTTTCGGGCTTCAGAAACCTTGCAAATACAATTCCTGACAGAGAAAATGTCACACCATGAAGGAATGCTCAAACACTGACCACGAATATACAGTCAAATAGTCGCAGAACTAATTATTAAATTTTTACATACAGACAAGGCTTCAGTGCCTTCAAATACAATATGCTGAAGGGCCTCCATGTCTGGCGATACATTGCTGGACCCAATTCGATTCGTTGAGTGTCCAAATAAAGTTATGAGGTATCATGGACCACGTGTTGTTGATCCGAGTCCACAATTCACCTTCATTTCATGGAAGTGTGAGGGTATTCAACCGACGTGCAATCGTGCCCCACACTGGCCGGCCAAGCAAGTATCTTTATACCTTGCAAAGTAGTGAGGCTTCTTTGATCTGCATGTGGCCGGGGGTTATCCTGTTCCAAATGTGTGTTTTGGACGCTTTGCATAAATTTCACTGCCACGGACCGCAGCATCTAATCAACGTAGNATCCTGTTCCAAATGTGTGTTTTGGACGCTTTGCATAAATTTCACTGCCACGGACCGCAGCATCTAATCAACGTAGCGGCGTGCCTTAAATGCGCCCGTAATGACGTACTAGAGGTGAGCGGCTGTTGGCGCTGGTAGTATCCCAAACCGCGAACCCTCGTGGACGGACTGTGCGGGGCTCCACAGCGTTAGAGGAACCCACCCGATGGTCACGTCGCCGNAAACCGCGAACCCTCGTGGACGGACTGTGCGGGGCTCCACAGCGTTAGAGGAACCCACCCGATGGTCACGTCGCCTCTAGACTTTCACACGGTGGCCATCACTGGTGAGACACGCAGGATTCGTCGCTGAAGATTACACTGTTCCATTCTGCACCCCATGCAGCTCTGGTGCGACACCGTTCTAAAAGATGACGACGATGACTCACTGTTAAGGGTGGCCTTTATAACGTATGTCTGGACAACAAGCCTGCCCCAGCCAATCAGCGTGACACTGTCGGTGTTGCTGCCGGAGCGTCCAAACCGTACTGCACGCTTCGCAAAACGTCGCCATTTGTGTGCTGCGCGTGCGCTGCGGCTTGACATCTGATACGACGATCTGTGCGCTCTGACGTCTGTCTTGGAGCTCCGGTCCCACTACGACAGTGCACATTCCCGTCCTTGGACCACCTTTCGCCAAATCCCACCGACGTTTGTAGCATCACGTTCAGTTCTACCGCTGTAATTCACAAGAGCCGCACGGTAGTACAGAAACCTACGATGGAACCTTTCGTGAACTCATCTGTTTGACGGAATTGCAGACGACGACAACTTAAACGCAGTACAATGCCTTGTTCGTTCTCCAGACACAGTAACAGCGAAAAAAATCACTTCACGTGGCCGTGACGACGTTTTGTATGCCAGCTTCACCCGCTGGTTGAATGCCTATTACACGTGTGCGGTTATTGTGATTGGCCAGAAATGGTAATCAAATGCTTTACGGCTCTGCATTCCAGCCTTCATTGTGTGGAATTTTCTCTGCCATGCAATGTAATTCTTACAGCTTCCTTTCACTCATATTATTATTTATATTGAACAACTATAACGAGCTTCAAGTCACTTGATATGCTGGACATTGGGTACGAATCACGACCCTCTGACCCCCTCGATACCGAAGTTGCATGAGGGTTTATCACATATGACCACCAACCACTGTTTTATAGTAGCTCCGATTGCAACATAACAATTTTGTTTTCACCACAATGAATCCGATAGGGTAAGTTTTAACAAAGTAATTTGCAGTGACCACGCACATGATTTCAGTTTATAGCGTCAACTTCACGGTGGTCCAAAAGTAGGGTTATCAGAGCAGAAGGTCCGTCGTTAACTTCCTCCACGCCGTGTTCATGAAAACTCGATGACGTGTCCATCGTAGGGCATCATCACAGTAAAATTGTTTTGTTTACTTCCTGAAATATGAAGGATGCTTTTAACATACAGAATGAGGCACATAAGGCAGGCCACCTGAAAAAACACTGCCACTTTTAGTGGTAGAAGAAAATGTTTCATACAAAAGTTGCTTNGCACATAAGGCAGGCCACCTGAAAAAACACTGCCACTTTTAGTGGTAGAAGAAAATGTTTCATACAAAAGTTGCTGGGGTCCAAGGCGCTAAAAACTTGATAGTGATAATTTCCTCGTACCTGGAAGGGTAAAGAAGATACAAAGGTCAACTTTGTTACCTTAAATGGGACAGTAATTTGTATTAAAGCACCCCTCGACAGTGCGTATGACGATGTAATGAATACGATGACGTTTGTCGGTCATTCAAGATCACTGAAGGTCAATGACGAAGCAAACTGCNGCACATAAGGCAGGCCACCTGAAAAAACACTGCCACTTTTAGTGGTAGAAGAAAATGTTTCATACAAAAGTTGCTTGGGTCCAAGGCGCTAAAAACTTAATAGTGATAATTTCCTCGTACCTGGAAGGGTAAAGAAGATACAAAGGTCAACTTTGTTACCTTAAATGGGACAATAGTTTGTATTAAAGCACCCCTCGACAGTGAGTATGACGATGTAATGAATACGATGACGTTTGTCGGTCATTCAAGATCACTGAAGGTCAATGACGAAGCAAACTGCNGTATGACGATGTAATGAATACGATGACGTTTGTCGGTCATTCAAGATCACTGAAGGTCAATGACGAAGCAAACTGCGTCACCGCACGAAACAATGGGCCGACGTAGAGCCCTGTAGTGGCTGTAGCCGTCCTGTAGCTGGCGTTTGTTTAAATAAATGCCACCCTCGGACTACGCTTCCTTTGTTATTTTATTATGTTATCAGGTGTTAAAATTGGTGACCTTATGCATTGGTACATACTGTAAAGCGATTCTGAGCGGACAATAGCGCACGTTGAATTTCATCTGGACTTATCGCATAACAAGCGCGTGTTATACGGCCTTTCATGTCTTCGGGAGTCGTCAGTGAGTCTCTGCAGACCTGTTGCTTTAATGTTCCTCACAGATAAAAGTCCACAGGCGTTAAGTCTAGGGAACGTGCAGTCAAATTCGTGTTTCCAGACCGACCGATCCAACGACCACCATAAGCTCCGTTAAGAACCATCGTATTTATTACATCTTCATACGCACTGTTGAAGGGTGTTAATAATAATTATCATTCCATTCAATGTAATGAAGTTGACCTTTGTATTTTATTTACCCTTCCACGTACGAGGAAATTATCACAATAAATTTATTAGCACCTTAGGCCCAAGCAAATTTTGTCTGAAACATTTTCTTCTACCACTGAAAGTGGCAGTGTTATTCAGGTGGCCTTCCTTAGCTGCGTTATTCTGTATAAAGTACATAGAATGGAAAATTTACCTTAAATCAGGCTGAAAGTATAGAAATTCTACTGGGCACTGATAATAAATTCACTAATAATTGGGCTCTTTCCTGTACAAATATAGGAAAAGCTACCATACATTTACGTAAAAAAAGTATGTATTATTTGCACTTTCTCAGCACGCTTACACAATGACGTGTTGAATCTGCTAAACATTTTTTTAGAGTGTACGTACGGAAACTATGGCGTTTGAAACTGTTTGCATCAGGGTATCCGTCGGTTCCTTAGGCCAAAAAATTAAGTTAAATGAGCTTCTGTACGATATACTAAAACTTCAATCGATTAGTTTTCAATTAAAATAAAATTCTGCTNAATTAAGTTAAATGAGCTTCTGTACGATATACTAAAACTTCAATCGATTAGTTTTCAATTAAAATAAAATTCTGCTTTAAAAAAATTAAACTGTGAAATTCGTGTAACCTTCTTAATCACGACCGAGCGAGGTGGCGCAGTGGTAACTCACTGGACTCGCATTCGGGAGGACCCGGGTCCGATTCCCGGTCCGGTCATCCTGATTCGATCCTCTGTGGCTTCCCGAAATNGACTCGCATTCGGGAGGACCCGGGTCCGATTCCCGGTCCGGTCATCCTGATTCGATCCTCTGTGGCTTCCCGAAATCACTCCAGGCGAATGCTGGGATGGGTCCCTAATAAGGGTCGTAGCTCATTCCTTCCCCAATCCCTCCTATCTGAGCACCCTGATCCGTCCCTGATGACGTCGCTGTTGACGAGATGTTACGCCCAACTACCTACATCTTATTCACCAGCAATGCCACAAATAGCTCTTTGTAAGGAAACGCACCTAAGCAGTACTTTATACTAAACAAACATGTAATTTTTTAACAATTTTTATATATTTCATATGAACATGATTATAGGAAACAAGTGGACATCATTGNAACAAACATGTAATTTTTTAACAATTTTTATATATTTCATATGAACATGATTATAGGAAACAAGTGGACATCATTGCTTACGTTATAAATTGATATATCCACGAGTTACAAAAAAAAACTGGAGCGATTTTACTTAGAACTGAGTCAATTTTGTCGAACATACAAAAGGAAGAGGGTGGGAAGTTCTTTTGTCACCTGATTACATTGCGTAAAACATTTCTNCAATTTTGTCGAACATACAAAAGGAAGAGGGTGGGAAGTTCTTTTGTCACCTGATTACATTGCGTAAAACATTTCTAGCTTCATATTTTCATATATGGTTCCTCAGAAAAATGTATTCCTTTTCGGAATTAGCAACGGCTTCAACAAAATTTTTTTAAATTATAGTGAGTAATTTATTCAAAAATTGCATAGCGTTTGCCACAAACTACGAACTTCATATTGAACACTGGTTTACAATCTAACATTTTATTTGAAGTATTCTGTGAAAAATGTTACTTAAAACAGTGGGTAATATCAAATGATAAAATAAATAACTGCAAAATTACTTCTTTGTAACTTTTCCCTCAAAGCGAAGATTGAATATTTTTATGAATTAATAAGATCTCAGTAATATACCATACAATCATACCATACATTTGACTTACACTTATAAATAACTACAGATCATCCACGGTTACTTCACTTTTTTCTGAAGCCCTGCTGAAGTTCTACTTCTGTTTACTCATTACGTATCCTTCCGCTACATGTAAATATAAACACTACCATGTGACCTCTACGTTTTAACTGTCAAATGCTTTGTTTACCGTTTCCAGCTGTTCTGAGAATTCAGTCATATTTAAAAAACAATCAGTACGAATATACACAATTTGGGCCTTTAACCATATTAAGGTCAACTTGATGATTTTTTAAAAACATCTGTATTGATGGTAATTCTTACGGTTTTTATTTTACAGTGTTAAAATTGGTTGTACATGACATAGCACATCACACGTAATACACATTAATATTTTGCCGTGACTGTGTTTAACCCTGTTACAACTGTGCGGGAAAACTGTAGTATTTAACCTCTTGTTATTGACGCGTGATGGGTTATTTCGTTGAAAGGAAGGCCTCAGTTAGCATAAAAACTAAAACAAAGGAGCAACCAGTCCAACGAATAGACCGTAAATTCAAGAACGCAACTCATGTCGCTTATTTTTTGTACTTCGTAGCTACAAACTTAAAAGATAGTGGTGAACACGCGCACAAATATGCCTACCATTACTTCTATTCCGCTCATATTTATTTGCATAGGTACTTAGTTTGACTAGGTATATTCAATAATTTATTTAAAATTGTAAAGCTGGGCATTGTATTTTGTTGGGATTGTAGCAAACTATTCAAATCCCAGAAACTTAATCACGTTATACAACGTGTTTCAAACACCTAAGGCAAAGTTACATTGTTGTGTAAAATAAAGTAATGTAACATACAAAATTTTAATAGATATTGTACGTGAGTGTTCTTTTCCCGGCTTACACTGCAGAACATATGAGGAGAAGTACAACCCGAGAGATATGTAACCACCAATAAAAATTACCAAAATTTAATTTCTGTAGTACTACTAGGCAGTTACTTACTAAAACGTGTCACCACAGGCAAGACAACATGCTAAACAGAAAAATACAACACCTAACTAACTTCAGACGATCTACGGTAAATGAGAACAGTGGCAGCTCTGATTCTTTCAATATTTTAATAGAATGTAAGAAGCAAAGTTTGAACATATTATGATGAGCAGGCAGATTAGAAATTTAAATAGAACTGGTCATTATAAATTATACTTTCAATTACCAAGGTACTTGAATTTGATTAAAACTACCGACACTAGCTAGCCAACATTTATTTCTGAGCAAGGACAATATATTAAAGAGCATGTCTCTTTCGTACAGGGTCTTCGTGGCTAAAAAAAAAAATCTGCACGATCTGAATAACAAAACAAATAAAATATAATTGTAGTGCAGGATAAAATGTTAATTAACAAGATCTGCACGCCGTTTAAGCTTGTTCAGACTTATCTGAGAATTAAAATGTTGGTCGTCGTAGACAGCAGCTATCCGAAGTAGTCACCTAAAATTTCATTGTAGACATCCTCGCAGCTCTAGTAGTTCCTCTTCTACGTCGAGCTATTCCCTAAAGATTAAGCCCACGTGCTTATATGTGCGTAAATACAGTCGTTGCACATTCACGTTATGAGATCGCAGAAGGCGACACATAACTAATATTTAACACTGTTGTCGTCAGAACTCAGGCCTATTCTTTGATTGAAAATATTATCACGTCTTCGTACCATCGTACTTGCCTGGTTTTATAGATATTCGGACTCGTGTACCAATAAATTAATGCAAATTTCTACTTGTGTGATCACCTCAGATCACCACAGACCTAGCGAGGAATCCAATATGGCTTAAAACTTCCTGAAAACAATTTAAAACGTAAATNCACCTCAGATCACCACAGACCTAGCGAGGAATCCAATATGGCTTAAAACTTCCTGAAAACAATTTAAAACGTAAATAAAATTTAAAAAAAACTGATTGTCTCATGGGCTGGCTAGTATCGCCTCACATAGTTACAACATAAAATATTTGCAAATAACAAAATGTTCACAACTCTCTCTCTCTGAATGAGAAATCAGATTCTTTACCAGTTTCGATTTTTAACAAAATATCTTTCGATTAAGTGTAAACAAAACAGACTGACAGTTCAGCTGGCTGATAAAATTTTTACTTACATAAGAACAATCTAAAAAGAAATAAATAATTCGTATGCCATTCAATTTTGGTTTGTAGGTTAGTTAAAAAAATTATACTCTCAAATTATATGGGTCTATTATTTAAAACCATGATCATAAGAATAATTAAAATTCAATGTGTTATAATAAACAGACTAACATTCTTATAAATAATTTTGTCTTAAATACAGTTCACTGTAAAAACATATATATGTTGCACGTCTTATATTTGCAATCACACACACTGCCCTAGCATTGGCAATGCTACACTCACACGCAGTGGTACGACACACGTTACAGTATACTTATTCCTGCCATGGGAAAACAGATTTATCACAACACCGTAACTTGCCCAGGTACGTTTGAAAAATACAACATGTACAAATTTTATGTGGTAATTTAAATTACTGTTTGCATCGTAAGAAGAAAAATTAACACTTCGTTTCGGTACAAGCAACACGCCATGTCACGTCGCCAGTCGCCACTTCTACCAACTTGGCATTTGTAACCGTCCCGCCATCACATTTAAATATAGTTTAATACGTATTTAAAAATTTACATTTAGTTTCGCTTTTAATTTTTAAATTCAAAAGTTATTATTTTTTTGTAATAAGAATTAAATATTCTAAAATTGTAAATGTGCATTATTTTCTTTCTACTACTAATGCTGGCAAACCTTCCGAGAGTGAGAGAGCGAGAGAGAGGGATGGATAGTGAGAGAGAGAGAGCGAGCGACAAGCTCCTCTCTGCCTATGAAAGTTACTTCCTCAGACGAAAAAAAAAAACGTTATNACCTCAGATCACCACAGACCTAGCGAGGAATCCAATATGGCTTAAAACTTCCTGAAAACAATTTAAAACGTAAATCAAATTTTAAAATAAACTGATTGTCTCATGGGCTGGCTAGAATCGCCTCACATAGTTACAACATAAAATATTTGCAAATAACAAAATGTTCACAACTCTCTCTCTCTGAATGAGAAATCAGATACTTTACCAGTTTCGATTTTTAACAAAATATCTTTCGATTAAGTGTAAACAAAACAGACTGACAGTTCAGCTGGCTGATAAAATTTTTACTTACATAAGAACAATCTAAAAAGAAATAAATAATTCGTATGCCATTCAATTTTGGTTTGTAGGTTAGTTAAAAAAATTATATTCTCAAATTATATGCGTCTATTATTTAAAACCATGATCATAAGAATAATTAAAATTCAATGTGTTATAATAAACAGACTAACATTCTTATAAATAATTTTGTCTTAAATACAGTTCACTGTAAAAACATATATATGTTGCACGTCTTATATTTGCAATCACACACACTGCCCTAGCATTGGCAATGCTACACTCACACGCAGTGGTACGACACACGTTACAGTATACTTATTCCTGCCATGGGAAAACAGATTTATCACAACACCGTAACTTGCCCAGGTACGTTTGAAAAATACAACATGTACAAATTTTATGTGGTAATTTAAATTACTGTTTGCATCGTAAGAAGAAAAATTAACACTTCGTTTCGGTACAAGCANTTTTGAAAAATACAACATGCACAAATTTTATGTGGTAATTTAAATTACTGTTTGCATCGCAAGAAGAAAAATTAACACTTCGTTTCGCTACAAGCAACACGCCATGTCACGTCGCCAGTCGCCACTTCTACCAACTTCGCATTTGTAACCGTCCCGCCATCACATTTAAATATAGTTTAATACGTATTCAAAAATTTACATTTAGTTTCGCTTTTAATTTTTAAATTCAAAAGTTATTATTTTTTTGTAATAATAATTAAATATGCTAAAATTGTAAACGTGCATTATTTTCTTTCTACTGCTAATGCTGGCAAACCTTCCGAGAGTGAGAGAGCGAGAGAGAGGGATGGATAGTGAGAGAGAGAGAGAGAGAGCGAGCGACAAGCTCCTCTCTGCCTATGAAAGTTACTTCCTCAGACGAAAAAAAAAAACGTTATGTCACTGGTGCCTATGCACCTTTGAGCTGATACGTTTGACTGTAACAATGAAATATGTTTCCATCAGTGCTACTTAATACTTAGATATTTCAATAGGCAAGGTTTAATTTATAAATAGCGCACCAAAATACTAGCTTAAAACAATATTTTAATTGTGTATTACATCTTACTAGCCATTGACAACAAATCGCTACTCTCGCGGTTTTGAAATGTATTGAATAATATATAAATANGGTTTAATTTATAAATAGCGCACCAAAATACTAGCTTAAAACAATATTTTAATTCTGTATTACATCTTACTAGCCATTGACAACAAATCGCTACTCTCGCGGTTTTGAAATGTATTGAATAATAAATAAATATTAAAAGGCTTAGAAGGTATTAAGTTCATGTTTAGTTTATTCAAGAACACAATACTTTTAAGTTAATCACGGGTGTTGTATATTTTTTGGTACACAATTTATTTAAAAACAGGTTGACGTGTTACTTCTACGGTGATTTATCAAATGTTTGTTTCAAAACATCCGAAGAAACCGTGAATAGACTATATGAGCTTTTGTCGCTCGCCTCAGTAAAAAACTAATGCTTATTTCGTTTTTGTTTTGGAGTCTTAGGGATGAAGTGCACAGGTTCCCGTAATAAAAGACATCGCTAAACTCTTCAAAAATTCGCCTCTCAAGATGTCGTTGTTTAGAGCCGCCTAAATCTCTCAACTCAACGCAACTCTTAAAAAAATGGTACCATTGTTCTACGCTAGTGTTTTATCATGATTAGGATACACTAATAATTGCCCATGCAGCCAAGCATTTCAATGAGGGATTTAATAAATCAATGGTTTTAAATCGACAGTAAACTGGTGCGGTATTCATAACGATTGCCACAGAAAACGAGAATACTAAGAGGGGCCAACAGTTCAACCAGATGCTATAATTTTAATCTTTATATTGCGCAGAAAAATTAAACGAGTATATACATAAAAAAAAGAGCTGTAATGGGTTTTCATAGTTTTAGAATATCATAAAATTTGTATTAAACGTCGTAAATCTAACCTTGGTAGGGATACCGCCGTAAAATATTTTATTGCACATTTGACGGCGTTCTAACAGTTTTATTTCCGTATTTATGCAGGGCAGAGAGAAATAACAATTTTATTGCAGTTTTATCGAATATTTTATAGCATATGACTTTGTCACCTACTTTATTTTATGGGCAGTGAGTTCACTGCATGAATCAGGTAAGCTGCAACTTCATCCTTTCGTCTGAATGGCGAGAAGCAATAACAAAAATATTACCCCCGGAGTAATCAGCTTGGTTCAAATCCCAACGTTCTCCATTACGAGTTCTACATGGCTCGCAAGGGCCTCAGAATAGGCACGTCTTCAGAAGCAAAATAGCGTGTCCGTTAATCTCTTATTAACGTCACTTTTATATCATCATCATCATGATCACGTGATCAGGCCCAGGGGACCGCGCGCAGCTGCAAGGATCTTCCTCCACTGGGTTAAATCGTATACAGTTGTCTCGCGATAGTCTTCTAGTTAGTACCATAAAATTCGGAGGAGTCCAAGCAGTTTGTTTACCGGTGCAAAGTTTTTCCGTGNAAAAATAGCGTGTCCGTTAATCTCTTATTAACGTCACTTTTATATCATCATCATCATGATCACGTGATCAGGCCCAGGGGACCGCGCGCAGCTGCAAGGATCTTCCTCCACTGGGTTAAATCGTATACAGTTGTCTTGCGATAGTCTTCTAGTTAGTACCATAAAATTCGGAGGAGTCCAAGCAGTTTGTTTACCGGTGCAAAGTTTTTCCGTGATGAGGTGGTAGCCCATCGCGAACCCTCCAACCTGGAGGACCAGAGTATTGATTTCGGGGTAACCTTCCCCCTAGATGAATTGCTTTCAACACAGCTGCCGAGGTTCGTCCCCTCTATATTTCTACTTGTTGTTACGAAGGAGGTATTTCATTTTCTTCCTACCACCACATATGGCAGGCATTCCCCGATCTGCCACCTAGGGGTTGCAGGCTCCCCCTAGGGGTCACTTTGAAATACGCATCTTTTTGTTGAACGAAAGCCGACGACACTATGTCGCACGTCCTCACTAATAATATCCCTTTTCAATCGGTAAAGGTTGTTTGGCTGACCAGTTACTTGCAAGCTTTTGTTTGTGGAAATTCAGTGGAAATACAGCCGGTATCCCCCACCTACGGAATACATCGCATTTTCCACTGATTCGTTGAATAACTGTGCCATTAGTTTCTCGGTGATACAGTTTTAGACTCCTCTCTAAGTTACCGTACATAATACGTTTGTAAATAGATATTTTCATAAACAGATAAAAACGTAAAAAATATACACAGCTTACCATTTAAATTGCAACCCCAACAGAACTGTAGAAAAAATTTGTACTTTTGCAAACGTTCACATCAGTGCACAAATTTCTCTTGCAAAATTACAAGAGCTGTGTTTACAACAGACGTCAATATATGTTCGTGGGGCCCCGGAATGTAGTGGTCAGACCACTGGCCTCCCACTTAGGCGAAACGGGGTCGATAACCAGCTGGGTCGCTCCCGGATTTTTGCACGCGGGAATTGTGCCGAAAGATGCCACTGGTCGGTGGGTTTTCTTGGGGATCCTCCGTTTTCTCCGCCTTTGCATTCCGGCGCTGCTCCTTACTCGCCTATAACGTCACCCTCATCGGCTGTCAAGAACTCGATGTTAAATCGCCACCCAAATCTCTCCACTCTCCACTCCAATAAATGTTTCTACAATACTGACCCATACGCACGAGTCGAGACCGTCTTGTGGACACTGAAGAGCTAAAAACCGCATATAGCTATTTGTCCAAAAGCTAGGGATGATATAAAGCGTAGTTGCGTGCAAAAAGAAACGCAATGAAAGTGTGAACAACATGAAATACCGAAAACCACTCAAATGAGCCCAAATAAAACTACGAAGACAACAAAAAAANGGTAGACACTGAACAGCTTAAAACCGCATATAGCTATTTGTCCAAAAGCTAGGGATGATATAAAGCGTAGTTGCGTGCAAAAAGAAACGTAATGAAAGTGTGAACAACATGAAATACCGAAAACCACTCAAATGAGCCCAAATAAAACTACGAAGACAACAAAAAAAAGTGACGCTATAACACGTTAAATGTTGTTAATATTTCGTACCTACGCATTACCCACAAACTGCAATAAACGATTTCTTCTTCACGGAATAACTGTTTTAACATATTGTAGGTATTTTATGCTTATAACTGTTGTTCGAACGAACGTTCACTGGAGAGCCAAAAAACTGGTATAGGCGTGCGTATGCAAATAACAGAGGTATGGAACCAATCAGAGTAACGCGATACAGTCGGCAGCGCCTTTATAAGACAACAAACTTCTGGCAAAGTTGCTAGATCGGTTACTGCTGCTACAATGACAGGTTATCAAGATTTATGTGAGTTTGAACGTGGTTTTATAGTCGGCGCACGAGAGATGGGACATAGCATATCCGAGGTAGCGATAAAATTTGGATTTTCGCGTACACCCATTTCACGAGTGTACCGTGAACATCTGGAATCCGGTAAAACATCAAATCTTTGACATCACTGCGACCGGAAAAAGATCGTGAACGAACGGGACAAACGACGACTGATGAGAATCATTAAACGTGACAGACATGCAAGCCTTTCTCAAATTGGCGCAGATTTCAATGCTGGGGAATCAACAAGTGCCAGCGTGCGAACTATTCAACGGACCATCACTGATATGGTCTTTCGGAGCCACAGGCTCACTCGTGTACCGTTTTTGACTGCACGACACAAAGCTTTACGCCTCGTCTGGGACCGCCAACACCGTCATTGGACTGTTGATGACTGGAAACACCTTGCCTGGTCTGACGAGTCTCGTTTCTAATTGTATTGGGCGTGTACGGGTATGGAGACATCCCCATTAATCCATGGACCCTACATGGCAACAGGGGACTGTTCAAGCTGGTGGAGGCTCTGTCATGGTATGGGGCGTGTGCTGTTTGCGTTAAATGGGACCCCTGATACGTCTAGATACGACTTGGACAGGTGACAGATACGTAAGCATCCTGTCCGATCACCTACACCCATTCATGTCCATTGCGCATTCCGACGGAAGTGAACAATTCCAGCAGGTCAATGCGAAACCCCACATGTCGAGAGTTGCTACCGAGTGTCTCCAGGAACACTCTTCTGACTTTAGACACTTCCATTGGCCACCTAAATCACCAGACATGAACATTATTGAGCATATCTGGGATGCCTTGCAACGTGCTGTTCAGAAGAGATCTCCCCCGCCTCGCTTTCCTATTGATTTGTGGACTGCCCTACAGGATTTATGGTGTGAATTGCCTCCTGCATACCTTCAGACATTAGTCGAGTTCATGCCACGTCGCCTTGCGGCACTACTGCGTGCTCGCGGGGGCCCTACACGATATTAGGCACTCGTTCCAGTTTTTTTGGCTCTTCAGTGTACATAAAAAAAATATTATATTATAAAACTGCAACTGTACAGTCTGACTTCAGGAATTTAATTAATTAAATTTGTAAAGCGCAGCAGTCCTCTAATCCGTTAACCACAGTCCTTTCCAAGACGTGAAATTTTCGTCTCCTTTCTTAATCAGTATCCAAGATTATTTATTATAAAATTAAATCCGTATTTCGGAAGTCAGGTTGGGGGTATGGTTAAATATGCGTATAGTTGTAACGCAAGGTCTGTGTATTCCAATCTATATGCCGGTAAACTGAAACTATTTTTATCTAACTTATATTTTGGGAGGGTTTATACCCTCTTTTCTCTTACTAATTCATTACTTTCGTTTTCTAGAAAAAAAAATTATTATATTTCCTCTTCTCGTCGATGTAAGTTGAAAAACAAGACTGTAATTTGTAGTATAACAAATATATGTTTTGTAGATTTTACAAGTAAACTTCTTGTAGTTGTACAAACAATTTATTTTGGCAACTGGGTTCCCAAGGATTTTTGTTTTAAAGGTACAAAATATTTTTTTACAGTGAAGGACGTGAGCTATGACAACCATATGTATTGGACAGAATACCCATCATTCACAAGTGACATGATTATTATTTCAGTTCGGTATGACGTACAGGACATGGGGAAATCAGTATTGTGTGGCTCCAACACGGGCAGCAATAACCCCCGCTACATGACGCGGCATTTAAAGGAAAAAAATCTGTATCAAAACGTTATTAATTGGTTTTGGACAGGCAAATATGCATGAAGATTTTTTATATTTTACAGCCTTAGCTGGAGCGTTAGTGTAAATTTATAAAATTGTATTTTTACTAGAGAAAATATAAATTTTAATAGCGTGGCTATCCATTTTGCATTTTATTATTTTCTACGGTGCAGTAATTTTTTACTGTTTTTCTTCAATATTATTATAACATAATTTAATTATAAANATGGCTATCCATTACCATTTTATTATTTTCTACGGTGCAGTAATTTTTTACTGTTTTTCTTCAATATTATTATAACATAATTTAATTATAAAATAATATTAAATTCATTCTTAGTTATAGATAACCCTATCTAGCGGCAACATGTGCTAACTCTCAAACTGTTTTTTAAAGGGTTTATTTATTTTCTTTGGTAATTATTAGCATAATTAGGCCAATACGCATTCTTTCAAAGAAAAAAACAACTTTGCATGATAAATTAGAGTTTTTTGTGTATTTATTATGTCTAACTTTATTAATTAACATATCGAACAATATAAGCCTTGTTGCCTCCATAAATAGTTTAATATTATTTATGGTAATTGCAATTGCTTATCCCACATTATCCACAAATAAATAAAATATATATTAAAACAAATCTTCCTGCTACAACAGACTTGACGTGATTTTTCACTTTCGGTGACGACACAGGAAATCCAACAATGCCATGTTGCAAAATAGATTCTTCAAAAATTCGATAAATTTAATTCCGACAGTCGCTACGGTGGTCTCAAAAATACATATTTTGGCATTACGCCTTTTGTTGCCGGAATGGAAGTATCGGATCAATCACCTAGAGAATTTATTCCGACAGTTTCAAAAATTGGACACCTGAGCAGGCCAGTCGTCGTCCGATTGTGGAGCACGCGTTAACGACGGACGATAGATCCGGTGCAGGCTCATGCCATGGAAACAGTCTGGCATGGTGGTCACCTAGGTACCGTCGGACGAGGTGTGCCACATGCAGTCCCGCATTGACCTGTTGGTAGAGATCCCCAGGTTGGCCCTGAAGATAGAGGACAACAACAGGCTACAACACCTCCGTGATGTGACGGTTGCCGGTCACCGTAAAATTTCGACGAAAACTCCAAAATTTTAAGAATTTTAACATTTTCGAAAAATTTCGGGAAAAAATTATAAGAAGTCTAACAAGTAGGAGTTCCTGTGTTCGAAACAAAGAATGCGTAGCACAAATATTTCCAGCATGCAGACCAGCAGACGACTAACAGTCACTACTATTATTTCATTGGGTAACAGGTCACACCCCGCCGATTGTTATTGGCTGATTACTTGCGTTCGCCCATGCTTCTCCCTCTCAAAAACATAGCTCGGCTGATTAACAGGCGAGGTCGATCCAGAGATCGACGCGCTCGTTCTCCTCCATACCATAAGTCCTGGTGCTGTGTCGGTATGACGGTGTACAATGCAGGTACTCAGCCAAGCGTTCGTCGTCGCCAGACACAGGTGCCACCAGCGTGGTGCTGCGACCAGAAGCGGGATTCTTTGGAGAAGACGACGGCGTGTCGGTCGTCCACCCAGCCCTACGTCCCACGCACCATCTCAGCTGCAGGTGCCCGTGGTGAGCTGTCAGTTGCAGTCGCAGTGATGGGCGACTGGAAAAAATGCCCTGATGTGGCAGACGGTGACGCACTGCGTGTGCAGACGTGGATTTTTACAACCGGTCTGAACTCCTGAGAGAGGCCGTTTGATGTGGCTGCACGGTCCGTAATCGCCATTCGCACCAGATGTATGTTACCGCTCTCTTTGGAGCGAGGGGCTATTGTCTTTCAACATTTCGCTCAGCCCGTCCCTCCTCGACCCATTGATCCCACATCCGCTTCACTGTGGTTGCATTTCTTTCAGTGCAAGGGCCAATTTCACAGTTGGATAATCCGCGATCCCGCTAGACCGCCGTTCTCCCACGGTCAAAGGCGGAAACCTGTGTTTGTATGGTTGGCGTGTTATTAGACGCGCATGCTCATTCCGTCTGTGCACATGAACGGTGGGGAAACACAACACCACTACCTCTTAGCAGCTTTCTGACCTTCACTTATATACCTATCAGCAGTGCTACAATTGGCGCACGTGCTGCGTCACTCTGCTGTACATATAATCACGTCATTGTCTTACTCTTCTGTACAAATATCGCGAATGTGGTGACCTTCAGATGCGTCCGTCTTAGTGTTGCAGTTTTAATGGCCAGAGCTGTATAAACAAATTAACCGAAAAAGGTATGATATTTAAACTGTGGTTTTCATCTTTAATAATACCATTTTACAATGTAACATGTAAATTCTGACTTTCATTTTGTTCTCACATAACCATCATGGAGCTCGGTTTCGATGTTTAAACTGCAAGAAATGTGGCGAAGTGAATGCTTTGATTCGTTCCATTTGTATAAACAGTTCTAATGTTAGGAGTTAAACTAAAAACAAAAGTTATTTTTAGGAATTTCAAAACTGTATATTTTGGTTGAAATAATCAAATCATTAAATTTTCTCTTCCAAAAGTAAAATAGGCTGGGTTCCTCAATTGGCAAGGTTTCAGCATGGCGACAAATTACTTATGGTTTAAATCTCGATAAAGGCATGGGTTTTTATATGTATTACGTTAAATTACACACCAACAGTAACTGTCGGTAATATGTTTATTTCTCGTAACGATTTAGCTGAATTCAATAAAGCTATAATTAATTCGCCTCATACGGTTTACTATGACGCTTACTTCACCAGTAAAATTGTTTCCCTGAAGAAGGAAAAAAACAGTTGTTTTCAACTAATTCTCAGCGGAACCATTTTCGCCACTTTGTGTTGTTGGGATTCGCTGTGAATCAGTGATTTTTCACTGTTTCATGTTTAGAGTGCACAGGAGGCAATGAGTACGCTAAACGCTACCACGCCTCATTTATATAGTTGCGATCTGAAAAGTGTGTGAAAGACGTTGCACAGCACGACAATGTGTATTGTAGATTATGCTATCCCTTTTAATATCCGCGGCACCGATTGTGTCTCCTTCGCCTGAGAGATTGCAGAGCAGCAAACTTGAACGCCTCTTGTATTAGGACTAGATCCATCCCAGTTGCTGTACGAAATGAGTGTTAACACTGAGATTTTTTTCGCATTTACTGCTGCCGTTTTAATCATTCATGACGTATGTCGCACATTGCTCGCGACACGCATTAGTGTCATAGGCTGTCCTGCGACACAATACGCATGTATAAAATGGCCCTGAACATGGGTCACTGACTAATGGCTTGGTTCTCAGGATGCATTCAGTGTTGGTTGGCTAGCATATGCTATAAAATGCTTCCTATTCATCTGTATAGCTTATATAATTTCATTTCAATGCGCTTATTGCCAAACGACATTCTGCCATACCGTCAGTATTTTTGGAACATTTTGCTTGTTCTATATACATTATAAGAATTTACAAAGCAGTGACTTTTATATCTGGTCGAGGGAGAATTGAAAGAACACTTGAATCAACGAATGAGCAAAATAACGAAATATATGTATAAAGAGGAATACGTTACTTAAAATTCTATAAAAATCTATGCTTAATAATGTTTAATGTTACTATATTAATGTTTGTCACTATTTATAACGATATGAAGAGACGTTTCAGTTTAATTTTCTGCATCCATGTATGTTATTAAAGATATAAATTGAGATTTTATTTTCCTCGGTACATAGGAACTACTTGAGGCTTCACATAGACCGCGGAACTTAATTCACGAGTGGGTAGCTGAGTGATGAAGCTGTATCAGATTAGAATCTATATATACTAAATAATTTTTATTTGTAGAATATGTAGGGGAAGCCCGGACAAAGTGAATAACTTAATTTTAAATTCACATTTCTCCGTTATTAGTGACGATATATAAATGCAAAAAGCTGCTTTATAGATTTTTTATTCCACGTGGTTTAAATCACTGCAAATACAAACACTATAAGTAAATGATGCAAACTCTAAATGATTGATTAAAAAATATCTGGCAAATTATTCGCTTTTCCCTTACATAAGGGCATAGTGAACAAAAGTACAGGATAAAATGAATAATAACGAAATTAAATATAAAACCAGCAAATAAAATGTCATTATACACTGAGAATGAAAATTTACATGAAATACTCTATTGTTCAGTTTATCTGTACATCCCATATTTCAAGAATAGCACAGCAAATATAATACATTTTCTTTTGTGTCTGCAGGTTGCTAAAACTTCACTGTCACTACAGAAATATTACAAAGTCCTTATAAATAGGCAAAGATTCATTTATTTTACTATAAATGACATCACTTCAGTAATTGTAGTGAAGGCTTTAGTCCCACACCTCACTTGCATTCACAGCAGAAATATTGGCCATTTCCACAGTATGAAGAGCAGGTTTGCACACGGCGCACTGAATCCAGTCTTCTGTCTTCATATGGGGTTCTCATATGGAGCTTCATAAATTTGACATTTGTATTCCGATTCTGTCTTTTATCCAAATTTTACAGTATTCTTCACTAACAGCCTTTTATTGACTAAGATGTTTCCTGTAGTGCCTTTTTGGGCATTTTTGACTAATTTCATCTTTCGCTGGACCTTGATTGTAGTGCTTGTCAGTATTTTGGCTCGTTGGGATTTTCTCTTCCTCGTGGTTTCACAACGAAATGCAGTTGGCAAGGGCAAAACATGCAAACGTTTGAAGGACCTGTTTCAACTTCTAAGGTTGGTATTGTGTCAGAGACAAAACTGGGGCAGGAATTTTTAACAATTCCAATTTCTTAGCTGTTTTTTTTATTCGCTTCCCTCTCTCTCTCTCTCTCTCTTTATCTTGCTCTCTCTCTCTCTCTCTCTCTGTCACTAATGCAGGGGCATAATCTTCATCACCAAAAATATTTGGATTGTAGAGCCACAAGCCAGCAGACTTGAATCCGCTCACAGCATTCTGTGCTGTGGCAGCTCTCAAGTATGCAGAGGCAAACAGTTTTGAAATATCATGTTGATTTATTATTATGTCAGCATGGTTCTTCAGGAATGAATTTACTTCTTGCTCAAAGTATTTTTTCAGATGCCCATAAACAGCTCGGTCTATGGGTTGCATTTTGTGAGTGGTGTGTGGATAAAATGACACAAATACCAAATTATTTTCGAGGGCAAACTGAAGAGCAGGGTAATACTTGTGTGACTCGTGATTGTAGAGGAATAGCAGAATTTTCTTTTCGTTATTCGGGCGGGCATGTGGAACAAAGAAATGTGACCACTGCAAGAATACTTCTCTATTACTCCATCCAATTTTAATGCATGTTGCCTGTGTTCTTGGTGGTGCATTTTCTAGAAGTCTCTTTTGCATGCACCTTCTCGCAAAATTTATGGATGACGGAATGAATGCTCCCGCAACATTACAACAAAAAATCACAGTAGTAAGAGTGCCTCTTTCTGCACTCGAGAGGATTCCTATCTGTTTATTTCCACATACAAAAAGGATTCTAGGTGGTTTATTTTCGTTGTCTGAATCCCTGTTTGTCCATGTTGTAAATAGTGCTTGCAGTAATGCAATGTTTCACCATCTTGTCCCAAAAAAATTAGAAAATCTGTCAACTTGCAGGCGATTAAAAGATTAAAACCCTTGGCTCTAGCAATTGTTGTCGGCTCTGGCTGTCTCAGCGAAATTTCAGGATGCATACAGTTAGGTCCCATTAACCACTCATTACCAGCACTACGATTCTTATCCTAGTTTAGTGGATGAGCTATGTTGTTCTTTTGAGCGAAATAATATGCTAGTCTCATGAATTCACTCCTTGTCAATCCGTAAAACATGCTGTCCATTTCAATCAGTATTCTACAAGTTACATTTCTCATTCTTCAGTGAATATTGTCCTGTACCGTCCAAGTTTTTTTCCACAAACCTGACTTGCAGTTCCAGTACAGTGTCGCGAAAGGTATTCCGTATTTTGTAGCAACATCATTTATTCTGCTAGATTTGCATTCTTCCATTGCCTCTTTCGTAGTTTCTTCCAACCAGTCGCTTTGGGTTATTGTCCTTTTGTATTTATACACCATATGTAAACCGAGTTCATTTTTCTTTCACATTACCTCAACTCCCTTCATAAAGAAATAGTGCATGATAAAATGTATAAGCATAAAGGACAATTTTTAGAATTACAGATTATCTTGACAAACATAGTCAGGAATTTAAATATTTGTTAAGTTTCTGTTCCTGCCATATTAGTGAGCTTGTATTTAAAATGTTATAAAATTAAAAGCAAAGACTACAATTCACAGCTGATGTAACGGGTCAAGTGGTGCTGGTAATTAAAAAATAAATATATTTAGTATGTTTACTTAAAAATTCTTTAGAAACAAGTTGCCAATTATTTTGTAACACTAAAAGCAAAATTTTGTATGTTTATAAAGCGCTGCAGCATACAACGAGCTAAATTAATTCTGCATGTCCATTTTTTCAACAAATTTTGTACAATGTCGGTTTGTTGCACTAGTTGATCAAAATACAACATTATATTTATATGTCCCACTAGAAAGCGCTTTAAAATGTGTTATATTTAACTTTTTGCATTACAAAAATTACTTAAAAAATTTGGTTGCACAGAATTTTTTTGGAAAATTACAGTATTTTTAACTGTATAAGAAGTTATAATTTTAGTAAATAGTACTTTTGATTCAAGTTTCAAACTTGCATTTTCTTTTCTGTTGTTTATTCGTGGTAAAATATCCCCACGTCAAAACAAAAAACCACCTTCCGTTATTGAAATTACAAATCGTAAAGGAATAGAAAGAAAATAGCAAATTTAGAAAAAGTTCCGTGAAGTCACGGAACGTTCTTTGAAGTTAAATGAAAGTTCGTTAATGAGAAATACGCAGTGTTCGTAATTTTTTGAAGTTATGTTTTTTTCTAGATCTTTCCTAATATTTCACGGAAAATATTTTAACAGTGTGCCTTAATCCCTTCATTCTGTAATACTGCATAAGAATGATGGTAAAGAAAAACCACGAAAATTTAACTTTACGATTAAATGTAGTTACACTTCGTTCCCATCCCACTGTCAACAGTGTTTCGCTTTTAAAACTTTTGGTCACGATTGCTACGGAAAACAGCATTTATTACAATGTGTTCATTCTGGGTACATGTTAGACAAATTAAATGTCATTAAATAAATATTTGGTGGACATAAATTATTGTCCGGACAAAATGATTAGCCATGTCTTTGATCCGGGCAAAGTGAATAACCAATCACTTTGCCCGCCCGGCAGCCCTTGCATTATTACGTGAGAAAAATAAAATCAATTGTGTACAACTTTTGACGTAATAGGCTACGAAAATTAAGCCATCATTGTGTTATCACATGGTACACTAATGTTTTATCTACTGTTGAAACATTACGAGTAGTACTGAACAACTTATCTTAACGAATATTTGAAAATTCTTCATTGTAACCAACACACTCTGCTTCACTCGCTACTACTTTCTTACCGAGTTCCCTCTACAGCCAATAGGTGGCTCCACCTTTAGGGTTAGCAAGTCATAGCCATCTGTTTTTTTTCTCTAGAAAATACTGCCTTAATTATTTTTGCCCGGCTTATTCGCTTTGCCCGGACTTCCCATAATTGTATTTAAAAAAAAAATTTTTTTTCTAGTTTTAAATTAGAAACTTATTGTTAGAAATTAATTTTAAGAGATGTTTGAATGTAAATTGAAAAATATGCGTAAAAAAAACTACGTCATATATTTTTTATAACTACTGTATCTTCCGTGTTCTTTTTGTATTGGAACTGTTATCCCGTTATGAATTTNTAATTTTTTTCTAGTTTTAAATTAGAAACTTATTGTTAGAAATTAATTTTAAGAGATGTTTGAATGTAAATTGAAAAATATGCGTAAAAAAATCTACGTCATATATTTTTTATAACTACTGTATCTTCCGTGTTCTTTTTGTATTGGAACTGTTATCCCGTTATGAATTTTTGATCTTCTTGTTGGATAATATCTGGGGAAAGATCAAATAAAGACGAGGTAACCCACGCAGAAGGAGGGAATAATTCTTATTGCTTGGTACGACTTTTGAAATTTCCTCAAATCCTATCTTGCCTTTCTAACCGAAAAATATTGAGATAGCATCAGAAGTTTCACAAAAGAACTAAAAGAAACCACTACTATAAATACCATTCCTATACTAAAGAAACAGTGGATATGAAATATAAAGAATGTATTCCTAAGTGACTTTTCATGGTTTGTATCTACACTATAAGAAATTTCTCTTAAATTTACCATGTTATTATATACATGCACTGAGAAAGCGTGTATGATAACGTTTCTCATATATACACATTATAACGTTCCTCAATTTATTCAGGAAAGATCCTAAACCGTTTTGACTGAGTGAATAATTTGGGCGGCTCTTAACATCGAGATCTTGAGAGCCAATGAGGGAGAAGCAAGGTGAGTATGGAGCAGTGCCGGAAAGGGGAGATCCCCGAGAAAACGCGCCGACCAGCAGCATCGTCCGGCACGATTCCCACCTGCAAAAATCTGGGAGCGAACCCGCCGGGATTCGAGCCCGGTTCACCTAGATGGGAGGCGAGTAGTCTTACTATTACACCACCGCGGCCCCTTCTAAAGCATTTTTAAGTTCCACCTGTGTACAGTTCTGCTTTCTTATTTGCAGTCTTGTTAATAGTAAATTTCCCATATCACGTACAGTTTATATACTTGCATTATGGTGTTGGAGGTTACTGGCAAATTTTTCTCGGTGCATTAATATGTTATTCGTGATATACAGAAGAGAAGAGTTACATTTGTTAGGTAAAAACTGTAAAAAAAGGTTGCTCACGATGACTTACTTTGTAAGAAATACAACGACGGAAACAGCGTATTAAACTACAGCGTTAACATTTCCGAACATATGACAAACATATAACAAACCGTTGAATGTAATTAGCTCACAAACTTACTTCTGCATACACATCTAACGAATTTTACCCAATTCAGAACTAGTATATAAAAAAAAGTTTATTTATAATTTTTTTAAATTATTTGTTACAAATTTTGCTTTTCGGATATTTGTTTTAACTGATTTAAAGTTTCCTTTGCTTAAAAAATATTTTGATTGAAAGGTTTAATATTTGTTATTTTTCGGATACACTGTTGTGGAGTAAGTTCTACCATTTTTGGGTACTGAGTTCAGCTCACAACGCCTGCACTCAAAGGACGTTTTACACAAATGTTTTCATATTTGGATAATACTGGTGTTTTTCTTCAATATTCTCTTTACTGTTCAAGTAACCGTAACTAAAAACATCAGTCAACTTCAGTGAATACAAACGCCATTTAAGCATATGAAAACAGGTCACAACATAACGTCATAAAACGCCAGATTTTATTTCAAAATTAAAAAAACGTAAATTTTAGACCGTGTTACTTTATTACATGTCAAGCATTTGTTAAACTGGAAAACACACTCACTCTCTCAAAGTATTAACAACCCATTTGAACAAATAAAATTTAAAACAAATAAACATACACCTGCCAACATTTACAGGTGTAATAATTTAGAGGTGCGCTGAAAATCTGATAAACCTATATTTTGAACCATGAAAATTTTCAAAAGAAAATTATATTAAAATACTAAAAATAAATGTAATCTCTGGAAACTGAAGCGTTATTTTACATCAAAGTGGCAAATTTCATTTACTTTGATGAATTTTTCGTTTGTTCAAGTTTACATTTTACTTTACGCGGCTTACGCTAATGTTAAAAACTACGGAATCACAGGATTTGAGTAGACTGTGAACCGTGCGAATGTATATTCGGTTCCCCAGGCATTTTTCAGCCCTTCTGAGGATAAATCCCGAATCGTCGGCTATAATGAATGATATCCTCACCTCAAGAGCGAGAAGCTTAATAGTAAAGGCGATAACAGACGAACCCGATTTTATATCGAAGCCCAAGAGTGATTGTGTGCCCTTCACTCCTTATATGTTTATATATATATATGACGCTTCAATGTCATTTAATACATTCGGCACCAAAGTCTTTTACAGAGGGTAGGTTGGCAGACTTGTGATTTGAGCTTCGTCAAGTTGGCGTTGGTGTAGCTTTATAAAAATGTAACGACACGTCACGGGCCTATTCGTAAACAGTTGCTGTACGCCAGACACGCCATAAAGTAGAATCCACACTTTCGCATATCAGGCTGAGCAGACAGAGCAAACCCAGCGCATTAAGGTGGTTTCGATTGACACGTATCCAGATGTTTTGCGTTGTCCGCGTACCCACAATTCCTCCCTAAATTGCCAACTATTGGAGATTTCTTTAAAATGGCGGCAACAAGTCTTGTGTTAATTTAAGACTTAAAGATTACTTTGTGTATGCAGGCAGAAATCTACACTTTCCAACTATGAGAATGTGTTTCGGGCACGTAAATTTTATTCAACATATATTGTTAATTCTGAATTTTTGAGACATTTAAATTTTTCGGGCGAAACTGTAATTCGTATAACAGAATTATTCGTTACGTTATAAAAACTATATAAAACATCTTGCAATAAAATTTAATATTTAACACCTATTTAAATTGCTTTCATATGTAAAGTTGAATTTATTATAAGCTAAACGTGTAAGTTACACATTATTTGAAATTTATATCGGGTCTGTTTATGTGTTCAAATTTGTAATAACACCTTCATAGCTTTAACAATAACTATACTAAGCATGTACATATAATTATGTAATCCCAAAATGTACAAAACACATTTTTACATCTATTCGGTATTTGATAGCATTTGCAGGTTAAAATAAATGCAAAACGAAAATGTTCACGCCGATACATAGCATGAAGATCGACTTAATTTACTATCGTTCCCAATGAAAACAACATACGTATAAGAACGTAATTTTTTATTTATAACTATAGTATTAACTACATATACTGCGGAATATCTAAAACATTTTATAATAAGGATAATTCGCCGAGAGATTGGAAAATACGTGATATTGCAGCACCATTATTTTTTAAGATACGATTTTGAAGTCTTTGTGTAGGAGTCGTGTAGAAAGAATCCAAGTCTTTGATGGTAGCCATTTTCTTCAGCTTGACTACCACCACTCAGAGTGAATTGTGGGTATGCTGCTATTGGCGTTGTCTGCATGGTCTGCCCGCTTTTGTAATATATATATATAAATATATTACATATATAAATATATAAGCATATTACATATATATCTTACAATTATTTTGTCGCCAATAATTTCAAAACATTTGTTGTATATTTTTTTTTTGATAAGGTGGTAGTCATGGCACGCACCGACCAGATAAATCGATTGTCGCTCATTGGCTGGTATCGAGTTACGCTATGTGTACCGGTGTTGCTCGGAGCGTGGGGACTAGAGAGAGCGCGCCCGGCCTCTTCATGAGTTGCACGCCATTAATTAGTTATATCATCAGCTCGAGTGGCCGTCAGCTCGTGCGCGACTGGAATATTCATTAACCGAGGCGCGATGGGCGCCCCCTCCCCGCTCTTCTTTAATATCAGTCGCGCGGCACGACACGGCGCGCAGGTGAGGCAGTTAATGTTTAACCTTTCGGGAGGGTGCGAGGCCGTTACATCCGTACGTGATCCCGTCGCCCCGCCGCGCGCCGTCGGGTTCCCGGATCCGAACTCTCACCCGGAGCTCTCGTTATTAAAAACCATGCAATTTTTTTCCCCCTTTCCCTGGTAAAATTGTTAGAAGGCGAAAGTAATCTCGAAAATTTGCTATTTTTGAGAGCGGCTAAACGCTTCTTCAGATTTTTTTCCCATGCCACCTTTCACGGCGTGCAATTCTTATATTCCGAAGNTTGTACCGGTGTTGCTCGGAGCGTGGGGACTAGAGAGAGCGCGCCCGGCCTCTTCATGAGTTGCACGCCATTAATTAGTTATATCATCAGCTCGAGTGGCCGTCAGCTCGTGCGCAACTCGAATATTCATTAACCGAGGCGCGATGGGCGCCCCCTCCCCGCTCTTCTTTAATATCAGTCGCGCGGCACGACACGGCGCGCAGGTGAGGCAGTTAATGTTTAACCTTTCGGGAGGGTGCGAGGCCGTTACATCCGTACGTGATCCCGTCGCCCCGCCGCGCGCCGTCGGGTTCCCGGATCCGAACTCTCACCCGGAGCTCTCGTTATTAAAAACCATGCAATTTTTTTCCCCCTTTCCCTGGTAAAATTGTTAGAAGGCGAAAGTAATCTCGAAAATTTGCTATTTTTGAGAGCGGCTAAACGCTTCTTCAGATTTTTTTCCCATGCCACCTTTCACGGCGTGCAATTCTTATATTCCGAAGTTCAGGAATCTGCACTAGCTGGCGGACGTCACACGTGTAAGAAAAAAATTTCACTTTTTTTTTTTTTTGTAGTAAGGTGCATGAGGGAGTTTGTGAAAGGCTAGCAGTTCTGTACGACAGATTATTTTGCTAATATATGCATAAGAGTTTACAAGTAATTGGAAGCCAGTGCGGAGAAATATTTTAATGCAGCGGTAGATAACTCTGTTACACGTACTTGTAGAATTTTTTTTTTTAATGAAATGTGAATTTTCCTATTGTTATTTCCAATGCCGTGAAATTGTAAGATATATTGCTGCTTGGCATATTTTTCTTAATGTGTGTCTTTAAAGTACAGTGAAGTGAGTGTTCTTGTACGGCCGTTGATGCCAGAGGCATGAGAGCATCGGAACGAATGGCGATGCATTGACCAGCTAGTTTAGTCTGCGAGCGTCGGAAGATGAAGCAAGAAGTTGCTGATAACTAATGAGCCTACTTTCCTCTACATGAGCGCAAATAAATTTCAGCGATGTCCATAAAAGCTTAGATAGCAGGTAGGCTTCGACGTCTCAGAAAAACTCGTAGTATTAAGCTGGCTTGCAATGAATTGCATCACGGAGGTAGGATTCGGAGTATAAACTTTGGTTCCAAGCAGTTTAATGTTATTAACTATAGGGTTCACTAACATAAAATATTTACACGATCATCATTGTTTAAATAAGTGGCTGAGACACTAAAATACATAAATTTACATGGCCTGCCATAACGCTACTTGTGTGAAAAATTAGGTGGAAACCGGTTGATTGGTCTCCGAGATATGACATATGATTATATGGCCGCCCTTTTGAAAATTATTGTCTGGCACAATTTAAGTTATGTTATAGGTGTACATAATATTCTGGAAATTAGTTTAATTCATCCGGAAATATGGCAAAATATTTAATCTACACACCTGACATTACTTTGCAAAAAAATCCGGCAAAATAGGATCTCGGTATGCATCAATAATACTTCTAATTAATACAGCTTGAGTACAAAATTTGGTCAAATTTTGTTGAAACATTTGATAGATATAAAAAGTTAATATTAATTATTAAATTAAAACACACTTAAATATGCCTGCCACACGTAACACATCATAATTTACAAACACCACTGTAGCAATACTGGCGTAAATTTTTTGTCTCAATCGGTTAATTGGTCTCCAAGATATGGTACAAAACATATATTGTTCATGTGACGATCTTCATAAACGGAGAACAAAAAGGTTATGTATTATCACATTCGGTGATTGTCATAAATACAATACACATAATTTAATTAACATATGTTACATAGTTTCGTAGATATAGCATACTATGCTGAAAGGTTTGTATATGCGTCATTCTTAAAATAAGAAACTTACACACTTAAAACATATAAATAAATATGGCCTACCACAGTACAACTCCTTATCCAGATACTGCTTAAAAACGGTATAGTTTCATGAGGGGCTATCTTACAAAACGGCGAAGAAATAAGGCTTTGCATAGACAATTTTGATATATATAACTGATACTGTCAGCATACAAAGTTAAGTTGAAATTTCTTTTGCAGTTTAGTAGATAAAATTTCTGAGCTAAATTTTTTATATAGCAACCATTTTGAAAATCGGTCAATTAGTTCCCGCTATGTCATAAAATATGATTTATTCATATGACGCTATCTTATAAAATGGCGGACTAAAAATGCTTCGTGTAGGTGAACTTGATAGTTTTAATATACTGCCAGTATACAAAATTTAGTTTGAATTTATTACATGGTTTGGACAATATTGCATTCTAAGCTAAAACGGCTATATGACCACCATTTTTAAAATAAGTGCCTGGCGTATTTAAAACATACATTTTTACATTATGTGTCGCAGTACTACTTGGTTGTCAAATTTGAGAGGAATAGGTAAATTTTTTTCTGAGATATGACAGAAAAAGTTTATTTATTCGCGTGATACTACATTATAAAATGGCGAACAAAAGATTATTCGTGTAAATATAGTTCATAGTTGTAATATATATTGCTAACATACAAAGTTTAGTTGGAATTAATTTCATGGTTACGATGATATAGCATTCTAAGCAAAAATATCTATATTCCCGCCATTTAGAAAATAAGTGTCTGAGGTACTTAAAACATACTACATTATGTCAAATTCCGCAGTAGTACTTGTTTGCCAAATTTGGTAGGAATCTGTTAAATGTTTACCGAGATATGACATAATAATTTTATTTATTCATGTGGCGCTATCTTACAAAATGATATATGAAAATGGTCATGTGTTGGCATATATAATGCTTGTAACAGATTCTTTCAGCATATAAAATTTGGCCGAAATTGGTTTAACTGCATGATATATATACCAAATAAACCTAAAATATTTGTATGGCCTCCTTTTTTAAAATAAGAACCTGGGCATGTTCAATTACTAACTTTTACTTGTCTTATCATAGTTTTACATACGTGCTAAATTTGGTGAGAAATGGTTTAATAGTTTTTGAGTTATAATGCAAAATATTATTTTATTCATTTGGTGATATATTTCAAAATGGCTTACCGACAAAAATATGTATCTCAAAATTTAATGCTTATGCGATGCTCTGTCATAATAAAAAAAAGTTCAAATCGGTTGGATGGTTTCCGAGATATGCTATATCACCCCAAATATTAAAATTACCGCCATTTTGATAGTAAGTGCCCGGCGAGGTCGAAAACTATGAATGTCAAGTGTCCTTACCAAGTACTATATGTGTACCGAGTTCGGTTGACGCGTTCAAAAATTGAACGAGCGGACACACACACGCGCAGACCCACATACACACACACACACACACGCATATACACATTAATACACACACAGGAACGAAAGTGACGTCATAAACTTTTCTTTCCTTCGGTAAGTATGCTAAAAACTGAATAATTTTACAACCTAAGTCACTTTCCCTGTAAGCTCTAAAAATATTTCATAAGAATGGAGATAGCTGGATAATAGTGACATTTTATTCGTAGATCTTGTTGTTTAAGTGATATTATTTCATTAGAACTGAAGGTTTTAAATTTTTTATATTCTTATTTCTCCAAAAATATCGGGAATACTTTAATGTTTACTACATTTTCGCGTAAAAATTTTATTTCCGTGTAAAGTTGATACGTCAAAAACAGTTGGTCCAGCAGCGTCTTCTTTTCGACCTATGTATCTCGCAGGTGCATGCCCACCTATCCACATAAACGTTACATTTAAACGTCCTTGATCATAATACTGTCAAGGTTTGCTAATATTCTCTTCCTTCCGTATTTGAACGTGTTCTTAAGACATTATTTTCGCTACTTCATCGGCATTCTTATTTTTAGATATTTTTCTCTACGTATTTTGCTGCCAGTTATTTCCCTTGCATATTTTATTTATATATTTGTTATCATAGTTTCACATTTTACTTTCAACTATATCTATATATTTCACTACATTTAAATATGATATTTCAAACAAATTTACAATTGTAGGTTTTTACGTAGGTATAAGTTACAACTAAAGAAAATATATTCATCTAAGATGACCGAATATTTATATTCAAATATCACGGATACCTTCATACCTACAGTGATAATTGTTTGGCACAGATATAATCTGAACTGAAGCAGCTGAATGTTAAAATCTCTGTGATATCATCAGGTGCGAGTGTCAATTTTTATACTGGTAAACCACGTCAGTAACTCCAGATAGCTGAATCTTCATGTTGAGTTGAATTTCTAACCTTTATAAATATATGGGACTTGCCATTTGTATTCAACTGGAAGATTTTTTTTTTTTTTTTTTTTTTTTCCCCTTCTAAGTAGATCAGATTTGCATTTTAAAATGTATCGCATAGCTTTTAATACTCTTAATAAACTAACGTAATTTAACACAAATCGTTCAAATCAGGTGGCAGAATTTTTAATTTCAAATAACTCTGGCAACCTTCCAACAAGAAGCCTGGAACTGTACACATGTATATATTTCCACAATCTTTCTTTAATCGATATTACTGAAAAATGTACTGTTTTTATCTCGGCCCTATTTTCTCTTTTATACGTTTTTTAATACGTTAATTATTGCATTTTGCACTAATTAAAACTAGCGGTTTTCAATAAGCGTTTCAATAACCAAATTGCAATAATTATATTCATACGTTTTTTCGTAGACAAACTCAAAGCTCTATACATACAATTAAATTATGTCACTCATTTGATGTTAAAAATATTTTCTATGTTTTTCACAACTTATTCAAGTTTTAGAATTTATATTCGAAATATCTTTACAATTGTTTAACTTTGTTGTTTTTGTAAATTTTGGAATTTTGTTGAATATTTTTAAATTATTGAATTCTCTAATTTTGGCATCAAGGTCAACGCAAGGTCATTGAATGTTATGAGAGGTCAAAGTCACGCACGTCGAACGTAACTGCGGCCAATTCCATTGACCTTACCCACAACTCCACGACCTGAACTGTGTGCTCGTACTCTCTTTATACTTTCCTACAATTCGTGCATCGGTACCATAAAACAGGTTAACTGATTTCCACTAAGTTTAAATTACGCTTAGTGCAACGATCTACACCAGCAGTTATATATTTTGGAAACTCATACTACACTTACTTTCCCAAATGTAATTTTAAACGTAGTGATTTATATTACTGGAACTATTCAACTGAAGTGGACTGAAATTGTATATTAAATTTTCCGAGCAAGGGCATTATAGTCCATTCACGGTTACTTAAAAATTTTTTGAAATTCTTCTAAAGTTCTATTTTCAGGCTATTCCCCAGATTTATGTAATCAAAGCTCAACCAGATCTAGAAAATTACACCAAAAGGGCAACACGCCGCATTCGTGCGCACTCAGTTTAATAATGATTTACAATCTTATTTCTTACAATTCATTACCTACACATATATATATTCTCACTTTTTTAATTCGTAATAATTTTAAATTAAAAAGTATAATTGATAGATAAAATACAAGTATTATAATTATGTTATTTTATTTAGAGGTGTAAAACTCTTGTGATACACGACATACTTAAAAAACAACCAAACACTTCATACATGGGGATCTCACGACTAGATTTGTATCAAAATTTGCACAGAACAAACGAAAGTTGTGTTATTTTAAGATTTTTCTGAAGAGTAGTAAATGTGTAATAAAAAAGTTAATTTAAAGAGAGCTTGCGATTTAATACACGTTATAATTAAATGAGCGAAAACTAGAGAATGTTATATGTTTTTAATGGGAAATAGTGACTGCGTTTTTACAAGTTAGAAAAGGAACAATGTTTGAATTATTATATATTATTTATTAGAAACATTTGGAGCGAAGAGCAGCAAATATATGATTTAGGAATTTTATGAATGGAAAAATAAATGAGCTACCTTTACACACAAAAGATTGTTCTATGATATTTTAAGTATTTTACTCGCATTGGAAAATATGTGCATCATGTACGTTAGGCCTACAGATCTTTACTAGTTTTTAATTTTTTTTTTTTTTTTGTTTAATTTATACCATGGGAAGAGAACAAAAACACTCTTCAGTGTTTTAACTGATCTTTCATTATACGAAGACACTTCTATACTAGCAAAGGTTTCTTTTAAGTCTCCGCTTCACCTCTTATGCAGCAATTATTCGTTTTCGTGTCGTAATTTTGGGTTCAGTGTATTAACTTACAATGTACAATTATAAAAAAAATTTAATTTTACGAGTTATTTAATATTTTTATCCTTAATTTTGTTTGTATGTAATGCAAAAAGTAAGGGACATATTTTATAAATAATGTTATGCTTTTTTGCAAGAATAAAACAACACAGTAAAAATTTGATACAAATGTATTAAACAAGTAGTGAATTGTAAATTTCACATAATCAAACATTTCCAATAATAACTTTTAAACTGAAACTGTGACACGAAAACGAAGAATTTCTGCATATAATCCATTCACGGTTACTTCGCACTTTTCTGAAGCCCTGCTAAGGTTAGACGTCCAGGATATCCCTCCGCCTTGTATAAACAAAGCTTAACCAAATTTAGAAAATGTTACCAAGGGAACAACGCACCGCATTAGTGCGCACTCAGTGAAATAATATTTCGCACAAGAACTATTTAATTCTAGGTGTTACCAACACACCTGATTTCTCACTGGTTTTATTAACATTATTTATAAATTAAAAATTTTGTTTTACAAATAAAATGTAATTAAAAGTTAAATAATTAAACCAAAAATAACGTAATGTTATGTAAACAGAAGTATAGAACGCATGTGATGCATGGTATATTTAATAAATAACCAGGTGCATCACACATGGGGTGATTTTTCAAAGGTTATATTCAAACAGCGTGAAGAAACCGCGAAGCCGAGCCTTAACGCTACCTTCGCAGCGCTGCGGGAGTGATTCTTCACGTGTCGAGATCGCGGTAAAATACAAACCAACTGAGCCATATAAATCCACAGCTCACGCGCCGTCCAGTGCGCAACGTTTACGTCCTGGGCACAGGTGCGTCTGAAGTGTAACGGGAGTAAACTTCGCGGAAGAAACTCGACGGGAGGAAATAACGAAAAGAAGTGTCGATATAAACTTTTGTTCGCAAGTGCTTCCTTCCCCCACCCTCTCGAGTTACAGCCTAGCCGAAGTTGGCCGAACGTTTCAACTGCCGTCTTCAACCTCGGCATTTCTTACCCAACTCGCGGGGCTGCACAAGTGGCGGCGGAGGAATTGTAGGTCTTTCCAGTGTCAAGAACTCGCCGGTGCTGCCCTGGCTAAGGAATGATAAAGCCTTGATTCACGATCAATTTTGTGTGGATGAGAACGTGTTCGTGTAAGGAAGAAAATATGTTGTTCGTAGTATATATACAACTTCTATTCAACCAAACAAACACGACTCGAAAAGGATTTTATTTTTTATGAAGAAGTGATTTGTTGAGAAATAATTTGTGAAGTATTTCTTAAATGTGTAAGTTGAATGAATATGAAAAAATCCCCAAATATGTTTTAATAAAGGATATTTCTTATGTCCTATATTTAGCCTTCTTTGCGAAGAAATGACGGGCATATTATATATCTCTCCTATCTTTGTGTGTGCGTGTCCACCCCTAAACTCTTTTGAAACCGTTAAACCAAATTTTACAAAACTCAGTAGACATGTAGTACTTAGTAAGGATATAAGACTATTGTAGTTTTCGACCAGCAGAATGTATATTTTCTAAATTGCGGCAATTTTAAAATTTATGGCATGGTATCGTATCGTGACAACGATTTTACCAATTTGAATCAAAATTGGTAAAGTCTCTTCGCCGTTTCTTAACACTTTTTGAATCATACCTTTGAAAAACCACCCATCTATTACTTGTTTGTGGTTTTTGCTAAACATTCCTTGCATCACAAACGTTATGTACCTACTTGTGTTAAAATAACGGTAGCTTATTTTGGTCAAATTGAACATTTACTTATATTCTATGTATAAATTATATTTTTTTGTTTATAATTAATATTAATAAAAAAAGAGAGAGTATTGGTGCGTTGATATTCTCTAGTAAGAAATTGTTCTAATGCAAATATTATTAAAGTGAGTCGCACGAATTAGGTGCCTTCTCTCATGGGTGTAATTTTCTAGAATTAGTTAAAAGCTTTGTTCGCATGAGACCGGGGAATATCCTGGCAGTAGAAATTTAGCAGGGCTTCAGGAAAAGTTGGAGGTAACCGTGAATGAACTATATGTGAACAGCGCAGCATGTAAGCATTGTGTTTAAGGAGGTATATTGTTATTGGTACACCTTTTTGTAAGATAGTATTACATGAAAAAATAAAGCTTTCAGTCTCTATCCCAGATTTTTTCAAAGTGGTAGGCCGCATTAAAATGGCAAAGGCAACTATTTTCAAAATGGTAGTTATATAAATATTTTAGGTTTATTTGCTATTTGTACCATACCGTTTGACCAATTCCAAACTTAACTTGATATGCTGAAACTTTCTATTACAAGCATCACAAATCCCAAAAAAAAAAACTTTATTTTCCATTTTGTAAGATAGAACAAATTGAATAAATTCCTTTTTATGTCATATCTCAGGAAAAGGTTAACCGATTCGCACAACATTTTGCAGAATAATTGTATTGCAGCAGGGTTTCAATAGTTATAATATTTAAGTGGTTCAGACATTTATTTTCAAAATGGCGGTTATATAAATATTTCAGCTTTCTATGTAACAAATGTTAACTTATCTTTATATGCTAAAAGCATTTATTACAATTACAGGCATTAAATATGTCCAAATAGAGCCTCTTTTCTACGTCATTTTGTAAGATAGCGTCGCATAAAAAATATTAATTTTATGTCATATATCGGGAAAAAAATCAACATTTCCACCAAATTCAGGCAACAAGTTATACTTTCATCATTCATCTAAATTTTCATGTATTAAGATGTTAGTCACATATCTTCAACATAACAGCCATGTAAATATTTTACTTTAGTATGCCATATGTCTCAAAATATTACAAATAAACTTTATATGGTGGCATTATCTATTCAAACATTGAATATGCTAATACACAATGTTTTTAATGCCATTTACGAAGATAGCACCACACGAGGAAATTGAGCTTTAATGCCATATCTCGGAGACCAATCAACTGATCCCCGCCAAATTTCACGCACATGTAGTGCTACAGTAGGCCACGTGAGCTCACCAGAATTAAGTGACTCACCTACTTGTTTTCAAAATGATGGCACTGTAAACATTTCTGGTTAGTAAACCCTGTCTACCAAAACATTATACGTATTCCAACCGAATTTTATGCTCTGAATGATAGTGTTCAATTTTATTCTAAATAATTGTGTTTATTTTTTTTGCAAAATTTATAAAAGTGGTTTATATCAAGAAATAGTTAGCTAACTGTTACTCAGTTACTTTTCCCATGCGCTTATATTCATTTAACTTAGTTATCTTTTCCTACATACTAATTTTTAATCAGTTAATTTTTCCGGACTCTGAGACTTAACTTTGTTGAAATTACTGCACACTTACTTTAACTTAAATTGGGTTAGTTTTCCAAACTAACTTACCCGTGTAGGTTTCTTTATGAAAGCTTAATTTACAAAACATGAAATGTAATGTCATAAATACCTGCAAGTGTTTACGTTAGTGCTAAGACCATGACACTTAAACGACGATATTTGTAATAAATAAATACTTCCATACGATTTTCGTTGTAAACTGAACTTCAACGTCTCCTGGTTACCAAAACATCAGAAACTCTTGTTGTGTAATTTCAGCTTGTATAACTGTCATATAGACAATGACTGGCGTTATGTGTAATTAGGTTGGAGATTAAGGCAGTTACCGTTCTTTATTGTATATTCGTGCAGCAGCACAGGTTTAACAGCGCTATCGGATGTGTTATGAAGTTCACATTCTGCCTATTTAAATATATTTTTTTGGACTTTTGTAGAAGGCCACTTGTCACAGCTTACGTTATTGTAGTAAATTAGATATTAGGCATCGTATTTGTGGTCTGTTGAAATTGCGATTGAAACGTTTAACACGTATTCAGTAGTTATTGTAATTTTTTTATTAAGTACTGATCTTTTTTAGCGTTACAACATTGCGGCGCTGAAGCTGTGCATTCATCAGTTGCTTTGTGGTTTCCTTAGAGGTTTATTCCGATGAAAAATATTTTTCTTAGCAGTATATTAATCAATACTTTTTTTTTTGCTGATGTGTAGTAGGATCGGAATATTTATCGTCACCAGATACATTTAATAGCTATCTATTGATTCTTCGAGTATTTTTTGCAGGACATAGGTAACAAAATGGCCGCTTTCATCACACTGCCATTTATAAAGTTGCCAGAATTTATGCCCTTCTGTACAGTCACAGTGAGTATAGAAGTTGATTATGTCGATGTATTTAAATACAGGATACCATTATGCATAATATAGAGCAATACGTGGTAGTTTCCTTTATATGAAGTCATGACAAAGTTACAGAACAAAACCTCAGGTCTCACCGTCACTCATTTTGTAAAGTTTTGAGCTAAGTTGTCTGCTTTATTTATTGGACCTATTAAACCTCACAGAAAGGGGAGGCTATACGTGCTAAGCTTACTCAATTACGGGTCAGTAAAAGCACTCACATCCATGGTTTATATGGGATTTCCACCAGTTTCACGTTGCCCGATGGTAATGGATTAAAATACTCGGTAACGAAAGTCTCCTGGGAGAAATTAGGTGATTTTTTTTTTCAAATTAATATTTGTTCTAATATTATTTGCAACTATCCATACATTTGTATTCGCAATTGAAAAACATTGTCAGCAGATCGTTCAGTGAGTGTTTTGGAAAAAAGTGAAGGCGCCATTGAAGTTTTGGGCAGTACAAGATTATTTTATACATGTTGTTAGTAAATTAGACCAATTGTTTGGTACGAAGTTAGGCTTATATGTTTCCGGAATGGACATCAATACAGAATACATATTGCCTCGTGTAGATTTTTTTTTACTTTGGAGAATCAAGGCATTGAGCTGCGTGTATACCTATACTTACGCAAACGCGCTATCATTGGATAAAGAAGATAGACTCTAAACACATTTGCATCATGGCAGTCTGTATAATATGTTCAAGAATTGACATAACGGCTTATTTACAAGCCAATTTTATGGAAACAAATTAAGGCCCATTCTAAAATTTTAGACCGTCTAAAAGTAATAATTTTGAATTATATACCTGACGTTTTCATGAAATTCTATTAACGGGCTCCGGTTCCTTAATACGTGAGAATGAGTGAATAGGTTTAAATGGCTATACTTTAGAAACCGCATTATTAATAAGATAAAGTTCTACGGAAAACAAAGTCGTTTACTGGAAGTAACAATTATGTTTATTAGATCAAGTGCAAGACTTATTGTAACAACGGCGATGTTTAGCTGTAATTCATTGTTGAAAAAATATATATAGTTTGCAAAGCAAATACTGAGAATTATTACTAACCACGTTTAAGTTTTAAATTATCCACACTTTATATTTGAGCAGGTTCTCATACATTTCAACTTGCAGCTTTATTCTCATACACAAGAGTCTGTTTTGTGTGTGAAAGTGCCGCAAACAGAACGGCTTTATTCGTATCCTTCGGTTGAGTTGTATCTCTGTGCTGGAAGGGGAACAGATTCCTTTCTATACCAACCAGCTTCTTTCACCTTCCTTGAAGGATGCTATATTTTTACGCCAACTTGATGAAAAGATGTTTGTTTTTTTCAGGCTGCGGTTTTTTTTGGCAGCATTAGAATTCTTTATTTTAAGTGGAGTTGGAAATTTATTTTTCGGGATCCACTAAAATATTGTTTTTATAATCTGTGACTTTTTCGAACTTACGTGAGTAGCGGTTATACCGCATTTAATATCACGGCAATATCGAAATTCAGCAAATTCTGCTTATATTTTTATGGATATGATAAATTTATATTATGGTCAGTATAAGTATAATTAATTACCGAGAAGTCAAAACATATGAAGGGTTACTTCTAAACATCGAGGTTACGGTGAAGCCTATTTCGGCGTAGTTAGAAAGGACTGTATTAGGAGTAATTTAAATCAAGCCAAACTGTGGCAAATTTTGCGTGGAAACTGTAGTGCCATAGATCCGTGATACAAAATGTACGTTGGTAAGATATCAGCCACGTGAGTAACTCTCGTTAAATTATAAAAATATTATTTCTAGTCTAACTTAAATAAAAAAACAAACCGAATTATTTTTACTGTGTAAGCTTGTTATACATCCAAAGTACGTTTACATGGTATTATCAAGTTCTGCATGTATACTTCTTAGCGTACCTTCTACGAAACTTCTCCTTGGACTATTTCGTATCGGCCGTATTAAAGAGTCGTACATGTATCACTCGGTTTCACTAGCGTATTACCTGCGCTGTAAAAACATTCTGGCGCATTTTACTGAGAAGCCCTTTGTATATTTACAAATATTTGTAAAAAATACAATAATATACATTGCATGACTTCTTCTTTGTGGCGGCACAAGACACGTATTTGTAATACACCTAGAAAATGTTTTGCACATACTAGGAATTACTTTAAACGACAAGGTACAAACTATGACATTATGTAATACGTATTGAGCTTCAACAATCGAATGTATTTACGAATGGCATGCTATTGAATCGTAATTGTTGTTTCCGTAGTTGAGGGGGAGAGTTTCGTTAAAAAGTTCTTTCTGTTGTAAAAATCGTCATTGGTTTTTACCTTACTTTCCTAGGAATGCTAAGTTTCTGAGATCAAAAAGACTGTAATAATAACTTGTATGTATATTAATACCGACAACTGATGTCCCGACGCCAATTTAATAAAATAACTTTTTGTCAATTATAAAACTTCAACTGTGAAGATATTTTATGCGCCTGCAGACTTTTATTGTTTTTATGCAGTGCTGTAATTCTCTAAATCATTAACCTTAATTCTTCCCAATAGGTGACAATATTTATTTCTTCACCAAGTTAACTGAAATGTATATTACCATCAAAGAAGTGTAAACCTTGTAAGACAAATTAGAGGTGTGGTAAAATGCTTATGGTTACAAACCAAAGGGTACTTGTCCGAGTCTCGAGGCCGGTAAATAATTATTTTTAACACAATTAGACATTTTCATTTATCTCTTATTTATTCATCACAGTTGTTTTCCAGACCACATAAAACATTTATTGGCACTTCTCAATAACGTAAGTGGAAATAAAAGCCTATAATTTGTAATATCGCATACATACACACACATATATATGTATATATAATATATATGTGAAGAATTTCTGTAGTCTTATAAAATGAATTTTGGTCCACACTATTTCCAAGGATTTTCTTGTACAAAGAAATATGTTTTACAGTGTGATTTACTCGTATAACCTCTTGAGGCTGTGCCAACCTTGTGTCTGTTAATGCACTAATTACAAAATGTTCCATTTGTTTGCTGTTTCTTCTTTCTTTCCATTTGCTATCCTTCCACTTAATCTTAGTATTAATATCGAGGTATATCTCGTATCTATTATTCGTATGTGGATCGCTTTTTTGCGGTCAAGGTTTTAGAAAGATTAATGTATTATTATTGCGATTATTTAAATTCTAAAGTGTTTATAAACAACAGAAACCAATGTCTGTGACCACTACTGAACAATAAACTTTAGACAAACGAGTCAGTGTTTTAATTGAAACGCATGCAGTTATTGCAGAGTTTTTCTTTCACGATGTCGCTTTGAAAGTACTTTATCAACCGTTATTCTGTTGAGTTAACGTTAACGCTTATGGTCATTGCTTTCTTTAACATATTCATTTCAAGTAGCGACATGATATATAGCTTGCATAAAATATTTTAAGAATATTTTAACTGTAATACATCCTTTACTGAAAGTAATCTTAAAAAAAAAACAAGTCTTTACACTAAATTGAAACATTCTGGCTTACTGAAATAAAATTGTACTGTGACACATATGATAGTGACAACTCTTTACCATTCACAAACGATTTAAACTAATGAGAGACAAGTCTATCGTAAACTACTGTGTGTTGTACTAACTAAAATTCTAATTTGTACTTTGTAGCTGTTATTTCATGTGCCGTTTCACTGATAGTTTAGAATACATAATATTCGCCTTCCACATAGATTGTTTTGTCTCCATTACGGCATAAATTAGCCACTGATTAAGAGTATTTTGTCATCCAATGTCTGAGCTACCAAAAGCGCGAATCCTTTTCTCTCCGCACGATCGATGCAGTGGAAGCTTATATAGATGAACATCGTGTTGGTTGAATAAATTTCGTCTGTGACCTGTTTCTAATCGCTTATTTCAATGGCTCTTGCGAAATACGGGGGGTACCATGCTTGCCTCGCTTTCGGAGGTTTGTGGGTTCGTTCTCTCTTAACTGCTCTGCGTCTGTTTTCTCATCCATGTTGAGTCCAGGTGAACGCTAGTGCCATTCCTATAAATTAATTTTCCTAGTCCTTACCCCGTCCCTTAAGATCCTGAAGAGCTTTTTTTGCATGCAAGTAAGTAAATCTTAACATACTTCCTTTCTCGAAGAGAACTTGCATTTTACTCTCTCTTGCAGTTGTGCGCATTATCCCAACTTCGGTACGTTCTAAAAATAAATGCCTATTTGTTTGGTTGTACTAATTATCACCCCCTTACAGTGAATGCATGGGTAAAATTTATCTTTCAGAATTGCTCCTAAAAATTGATAAATATTTTAAGTATATAGTAACTAGTGATGCAACGAATGTCGATTTTTTCACATTCGTGAATGCGAATGCGAATGCGAATATTCACCTCCAACATTCGCGAATGCGAATGCGAATGCGAATGTTGGTTTTTCAAATATGGCGCCAAAAGCGTGCACCTACGAACTCGAATTTTACCGCGCGTTTAGAACTGGCCAGCCGGGCGGCCATGTTAAAACCGAGAGTAGCCCATATGCCCCGACTCTGAACGAAGTAAACAAATCGTGATTGCTGGCTTACTGAATTAAGTTAGCTGCTAATAATGTTTTCGTAAAGATTTAGTTTGAGGTAACCTTGACGCGTACCGCTCATACCTACCAGTAGTGGCGATGCTATTCTTACCCACGCTGTAAACCGATGGCCTAACGACCAGAGGAATTCCCGAGCTCGAACCAACTGCACCTGTCATGTTGCCTGAGTCACGACGTGACGCTGCGAACATGTGGAGTCCCGGGCATATTATCGCCCCTCGTCACAAGAAATTACAAATCGGGGAAAAACAGTGCGCCCCGCCTTCCCCTATTCCACCGCAAACACTAGAGGGTAAGTCCCGAGTTCTATGGAAAATAGAACAGAAACGTATATATACAGGAGCCATGGAGGACAGTTAAGTCAGTTACGCGACAGTTAAGAGAGTTAGGCGAGAGTGAAGGACAGTTGAGGTCAGTTACACGAGAGTTACGAGATGTTTACGATGGAGCAGCAGCGACAAGACAGTTACGACGGAGTTACGCCGGAGTCACGAGAGAGTCAGATACGAGGAACGACGAGCGACGAGGAGAGAACTGCACGTCCAGGGATCGAGCCCAGGACTTCGCGGGAGAGACACCGAGACAGCACGACAACACCAGCCACCAGCATCGAGGTAATTTCAGCAACCCGCCGAAACCTCCCCCCGACGCAAACATTCGCCGAGACGTGTGTAGGGCGCGGGATAGCTAGATTCCACCGTCCGAGGAGATACAAAAGGGGCTAGGTCTCATAGATGTACAGGTCACTGTAACTTTGGACAATAAAAGTTAAGCGTGAATAAACCGAACCCAGTTACGTCTTTGTGCCACCCCTCTTACAGCAGCCCAAGGTGCCGTTAGCCAACACCGTAACAAATTACTACGTACCCTGCTATCCACCATCCTGTATAGTACAGGTGGGAGCAGCGTCGAGTCAACATACTTAAGTTTTGTTTTTAACTTGTAAAGACTCTATTGTTGTAATTGTACAGTGATAAGTGATATTTCAAAATGAAGCGGTCGTGTGTTAGCGAAGTTTGGACTTATTTTACAATATGTGATGCTGAAAATGTGAAATGCAAAATATGTAATAAACAATACTCGCGCAAAGGAAGAACAACAAGTGCTATGAGAAATCACCTGGAAGCTTTGCATAAAAACGAGTATAATGCTTTAAAGAATAGGGAAAATGAAAAGCGAAATGCTTCTACAACAAGTGTTGTGGCCTCCACTTCGCGACAATGTACGAAAACCGACCTGAAACAAATGTCTTTGACTGATTGCGTCGAAAAAACAAAAAAGTGGGATAACAACAATGCCAAGTCTTTGGAAATTGATAATTTAATAAGCGAAATGATTGCTTTAGAGGACTTACCCTTTAGTTTTGTCGAAAGCGTTGGATTTGTCAGACTATTGAACCATCTTTGTCCGTCGTATAATATAAAAAGCCGACAACATTTTTCTTCGTTTATATGTGAGAATTTCTACGGCAAAGTCAAAGATAAAATTTTGGGATTAATTAAGTCATTTGAAAAATTGGCGTTTACAACTGATATTTGGTCTGATTCTTGTTCAGGAATATCTTTGCTGAGTCTTACATGTCATGGTATAACAAAAAACTTTGAGAGAAAAATGATTGTGTTAAACGCAGAGGTATTTAACGATGGCCGACATACTGGTGAAAATATAGCTATAAAACTTGAAACCATGTTGTCGCATTGGGAAATACCTAAAGAAAAAGTGCAATGCATTGTTAGAGATGGTGGCACAAACATGAAAAAAGGTATTTCCTTGTTATTAATTAGAGACATTGATTGTTCGTCACACCAAATTCAGCTGGTTGTCAAGGAGGGGCTTAAGGCACAAGATTCCGTTATAACAGTGATTGCAAAATGTAAAAAGATGGCAACACATTTTCATCACTCAAATGTAGCTCAAGATGAACTGGCTGCTCTACAAGAAAGACTCGATCAGCCAAAGCTGAAAATCATACAAGAGTGTGCTACAAGATGGAATAGCAGCTTGTATATGTTAGAGCGTATTTTGAAAAACAAAGATTCGTTATGTCTTTATGCTTCCCAGAATAACAAGATTTCACAACTAACTTCCGAAGAGTGGATTATTGTGGAAAAAATAATAACTTTACTCAGACCTTTTGAAGAAATTACAAAAGAACTAAGTGCAGCCAATATTTCTGTATCCTCAGTAATTCCATTATTGTCCACTTTGGAAAAAATTATTGGTGAATTTGATGTGACCGACGAATGCGTTGGGAATACGATTTTAGTTCTTAAACGAGAACTATGTCGCAGATTTTCCCATTTGGAAAATGACGTATTGTTTGCTACGGCAACTTTTATTGACCCGAGATACAAATTAAAATTTTTCAAAAATTCTTCAACCAGAGATCAAGTTGTGAAAAATATTTTAGAGTCAATTGGAAACGATGAATCAAGCCTATCGTCTTGTTCAAATCCTAAGCGTGCCAGAATGACTACTCATCGGATTGAAACATCTGGTTCCAGTGCCAGTCTGACAGAGAAATCTATATCTTTAAGAGACACCATGAAATTGCTGATGGATTCCAGCGAAAGTGAAGAAGAAGAAAATGAATGTACGAACCCTATAGAAGTTTTGATAAAAAAAACCATCAATGAATATTTATTAGATAAACGTGTGGAAAATGATGTAGATCCACTTACATGGTGGGCGGTAAATAATAAGAAGTATGGTATTATTTCTCCCATAGCCAGGCAATATTTAGTAACACCACCCACTAGTGTGCCTAGCGAAAGGGTCTTTAGTGGGGCTGGTCTTCTTTACACACCCCACCGAAATAGGCTGCAAGGAGAAAAGGCATCAAAACTTCTATTTCTGAAGTTTAATATTCCTCTACTCTTATTTAATTACTAAGTGTTTCACTTAATTGTGCTTAGATATAAACAATTTTTCATAGTTTTATTTATCGATTTCAAGAAAAAATGTCTAACGTATATCTTAAAAATTACATAATTAGTGAGTTAGTATTAGTACCAAAGTTAAAATTAACAAAATGTTGAGAACATATTTGTTTTAATTGAAAAGAAGATCATTATATTGTTTGTTTTTCTTCACAATATATTTTTAACTTTATTCATAAGAAGTCGATTTGATTTACAGTTAAACANATTATATTGTTTGTTTTTCTTCACAATATATTTTTAACTTTATTCATAAGAAGTCGATTTGATTTACAGTTAAACATGATTACTAGTTCATTAAAAGATCTCGCATATTTTAATAGGATATCCTTTAGGTTGCATAAATGCATATTGTTAAGAGTTTTTATAAAATATCTCATTTAAAGTTGATTTGTATAATTTAAGACGTTGGGTTATATCTTATTCCATTGTTTTGTGTTAAAGCAGTTCAATGGTATTTGATCATACAGTTGTGTTATAAAAAATATGTTAATAAATAAAAAGTCTTAAGCATAGCAGTTTCATTTTTATTTAATAAACATTTTCATTTTTCATTGCCAAATACATTCGCGAAATATTGGCACCATTTTTGCGAATGTGAATGCGAATGCGAATGTTCAAAAACATGCGAATATTCGCGAATGCGAATGCGAATGCGAATATTCGTTGCATCACTAGTAACTAAGACGAGAACTTTAATGTAACAGTGGTAAATTTTTAAGAGGTATAACGATAATTTTTTCCGTGCACCGAGCATAACCGAAACTTTTAGAATGGGAATTGTCTACGAGATGGAATTTGAAACAATTGGGAAACTTCGCGAGAACTAGAGTGGGGACGGAAATGGTTAAACTTCACTAACAAGGAGAAAACAGGAAACAAGGGGTAGTATGCACGCAGTTCGTTTCGAGTACACGATCCTCTAGTCTCCGCCGGAAAGAATTGACAGTAGAAAACTTTTAAACTCCAAGGCAGCAGCGTGTAATAAGGTGATGGTTCAAATTTTTATCGTCGCAAAACTCTGAGAAATTATTTGTGCGACTGGAGGACTCCACTTGCAGGAATACTTCATCGGGGTCTCTGATAAGTTTCAAGTAGCATAATTCTTATGTTTTTCACAGAACGTTGGTAAGGCATAGATTCACACTTGCTGCAAGAGGGAAGTTACGTTATACTAGACACCTTACACGATAATTATAATTAGTTCATGTTCTTAAACATCAAGGCGACAAAACGTAAAATGCAGATTCGTATTTAAGATCTTTACGTACCGGCACTTTCATAAAATAAATATCTAACACCAGGAGAACTAAGACCAGAATTCTTAAAAAACGTAAGTGTACTTGAGAATGTAATTAATTGTTCACTGGCTTTCATTAAGCTCACCTGATACGGTGTTATCTTGATATTAAAGAATGTCGTCAGGAAAACTATATGTTGTATATATGCAATGCGGTTTTCAATTATTTGACATAATACTTATTGCTATCGACAGCTTGCGCTAGTATTAAATAACAAAACTTACACATCTTAAATAATTTAACACATTAATATTGTACACACAGCACTAAAGCTGATAAATTATATCGCCCAAAAAGTCTAATTTTTCGCGTTATTTTAACATAATTAATTAAAATCTCTCTCCCAAACACCCAAACTCTCATCCCGTCCCTACCCCGCTCCTTAATTTGTCCCTAATATTTATAAGAGTTTAATTTGGTTTAGATTGTCTTTAATCAATTTAATTCACAATCTTAGAACATATCTGGTATTTAAAAAGAAGGCAATTCCTACACATCCAGAATCATTGGACATAAATACGAGTTAAGACATGCAAATTATTCCTCCATCCTTAAAATGTTACGTTTTTCAATAGCATTATTTGCCTTGGCATAGAAACTAAGCGATAAGTCGTTTTTCCACCAATGACGTCGCATTCTTGGGGCGACAGTGTATAATAGGCTGCCGTTATTAGGGAAATATCGATGAGGATCTTCTTCAGGCTTGTCTTCTGCTGCCTTGACGTAGTGGTAAGTCTACTCCTCGCGATCCCGTTATTAAGGGTTGTGATTCTCGAGCGCAGTATGCAGTGTATCTTAATTAACTATGATTTGAAATACACGCGTGTTAATTATGTCGGGGCTTACAAAGTTGAGTAAGTTTCTATTGTCTATTCGCGATTTCTTCACACTTCTTGTATCAAAACATTGAAAAATTACCCCAGATATGACGCGTTTAGTAATTAATTAAATATGACATTTATCACAAGCGTTTTATACCCCTGTTGACATAAGTGTCTTATTTTTCGATAACTTAAAGTTTTAACTATAAATTTTTTTATAAATTATAATATTTTATTAATATTCAATATAAATAAATACAGTGAGAAACCATGAGTGTTTGTAGCACTTAGTAAGAAAAAGTTATCGTGCAAAATATTATTAAAATTAGTGCGCACGATTTCGGTGCGTTGTGCTTTGGTGTAATTTTATATACTTAGTTAAGCTTGTTTGCACGAGGCGGAGTAATGTCCTAGAAGTATAACTTTAGCAGGAATTCAGAAAAGTTAAAGTAACCGTTAATGGATTATATGTAACCCACGTAGTAGCTTGAGTTCAGGTTCAGGGCATTTTTGTCTCCAGCTGGAAAAACTAAACAATATATAAAAAATAATTGTATAAAGTATTATTTATCGTGACCTTCCATATATCTAAACCCAAATGTCTGCTCCTTACGTTTACTAATTTTCTATTTTCTCCAATAAAATGTAAGATGTAAGTACAGCAATCTTCTGAAATTATATTTCAGAAAAGTTTTCAACCTTCAGCGCTGTTTTGTAGTTCAAGTTGTAGCCGGGTTTGTTTTCCCGGAAGAATAATACATTTTAAGGGCTTTGATAACAAACAAATTTATTACGAAATGCTGTTCAATTTGTATACATTAGGACAAGTACTAGTTGGCATACATTTTAGAAAATGATTTAATTCTTTCTGTAATGTTAATATGAGTAATTATGACAAAGCAGTTACAAACATCAAAATTTTCGAAACAATTGTATACCACGATATTCTTGACTTTTGAGTAAGATCGTGTTTTGTTTAATGATGACGTTACCTACCGAATGTGTGCCAAGTTATCCCATTCGAAAGGCAAGTTGGCACACACAAAGGGGCATGTTGGCACACATCAGAAAGTTAAGATATTATTATTAAGAAAAGTGCTTAAAAGCAAACATGTTTTAATGAAAACGAACTAAAATGTTACAACACACGACAATTGTTTTTGCACTACACACTCAGGTTATGTTGGGAAATAATAAAACTGAGTTTCTTGTAGACTTAACAGAAACTCTAAACAATTCATCTACACGTTAATGAAAATCGAACAGTCAGTCATTTAAAATGCAGGATTTTGTTTAACCATATTTACTACGGCACATTTTTCATACAATGAGCAGTCAAATTCACGATTGTAGTGTTCTCGAGACGTACAATTAAAAAACATACATCACTTACCGAAATGAGATGATTAACATTGAAATAATAAGTTACCATAAGTTACTTCAAGGAATCTTCAAAATCACGATATGGAATATTTTCGCAATATCTTCAAATTGCGAAAATTAAAAATTATATATATATATATATATATATATATTTATTTATTTTTAGAATTTTAGGATTTTTGTAAAATATGTTTTTTTTCTAAGCGTAACTTAAAATTAATTCATACATGACCTTTCAGGCACTCGTGTAAATTTCCTGTCAATGATTTCGTGAATTTTACTTATGCGTCCTAAAAACACTAAAATTGTGATTTTGACATGCCACGAAGGAAAATCTAAGCTACCTATAATTTATAAGTAATGTCTACAAGTTTAACGCTGTTTCGTACAAGTATAAAATAAGGAAATTTGATAGGGAAGAAATGTATTTCTTAGTTGGCATGGCAATCCAAGATATATAGTAAACAGTATTGCGTGTAAACAAAAAGAAATTTTCCAATATTTTCAAGGGAAACGAAGGTATATTATTTTTAAGATTCCCTATTTGTCTTCAGTAATTAAAATCTGTTGGCTACACTTTTATTTATGCATATATTTAATTGTACGTATTTGTGTGAGTGGGAAAAATTACTAAAATATTATACTTCGAAGATTGCAAAAGCTGCAATCAAATATCACGAGGAATATGTATGAAATAAACCAGAATTATTTGCAGGGATGATGTAACTTGGAATCAACAAATGTCACGTCGTGAGAAACGCAGGTAAAAGATTGATAAAAATCACAACACGCAGTATTTGTGAGACAGTCACGGGTTTATTAGACGATGTTAGTTACAATTTTAGTACATTTACACTCAGAAATCCACTGCAGATTCTACATTGCCCAAGTTATTTAACAGAAAATAAGGAACAAAAATACAAATAAAACATACAAAATAAAATTGCAACATGTACAAAAATATAAAAGCAAAATTCCACAAAAATCTTATAAGAATTGCGAAAATACGCCTTGTTTACACAAATGTAAAATCAGAATTTCCACAAAAAAAACACACTAAATATGATGAAAATAAACCTCAATAACTGACAAAAACGCAGTAAGTAACTGTATAACTGGATATAACTAACCCAGCTGTCAATTTGTAATAATTTTTCTGTCAGTTGTTGAGGGCAATTTTCATTATATTTATTGTGCTATTTAATTAACGTCATTTTTTGGTTGGGGAAGGGGGGAATTTTGGTTTTATATTGTCACAAATACGGAACTTTTTTGAAAATTAAGTTTACGCGAATATGCGTAAAATGTTTTTTTCTGGTTTTGTGTATATGTCGTATTTTTTATATTGTGTGTTTTATTTGTTTATTGTTCCTTTTCTCATAATCACATTCAGCAATACAGAAAGTACCACGAATTTCTGACTCCCAACAAGACGAATATCGGGTTCAATCCCCGGCCGGGTCACTCCCAGACTTTCACACGTGGGAATCGTACCGGGCGATAACGCTGGTGGGCGGATTTATTCGGGGATCCACCGTTTCCCCCGTCCTTTCATTCCGGTGCTGCTTCATACTCTCACCAATCACCCTCATCGGCTCTCAAGACCTCGCTGTTAAGAGCCGTCCAATCTCTTCACTCACTCACTCACGAATTTCTGAGTTAAACTAACTACACTGATACAGATACCTATACCAAAGTCTTGAGGCATTGACTGACGCAGTAACAGTGTCTAATCAACTACTAAATTCACAAATTTTTTTTCACAGCCGCAGTGCCACAGCGGCTAGAACGCCCTCTTTCCACCAAGGCTAACCGGGTTCAATCCCCGGCGGGATCGCTCCCAGATTTTCACACGTGGGAATCGTGCCAGGCGAGGACACTAGTCGACGGGTTTACTCGGGGGTCTCCCGTTTCCCTCATCCTTGCATTCCGGCGTTACTGCATACTCACCTTGATTCACCTTCATCGGTCACGATCCGCCAAATACTCTCCACCCCACAGTTTTTTTTTCGTAATCTAACCTTATGTAAAGTGTNAGTAGCCAATCGCGTCTCAGGACTATGCCCCATACGTCTACAAGGAAGGGAATTCATGCAAGGAGGCACGCTTCGCGCCAGAGAGGGGCTGGACAGCCCTGGCCGTGATTGGTGTCATGAATACCTCTCAGAGTGTGCCTAAAGTTAACCTGTAACTGAGAAGATATAAGGGAAAACCGGCATAGGCACCTTTGAAACTACTCTCAAAAGAACAGAGGTTCAACTTATTCATGTGTACATAGAAAATACGACAGGATAAAGATGGGTGGGAACCATGTTCTTTACAAGTCGAATGTATGACCCGGCCAAGGGGGGGGGGGGTGGTTAAGTTGTTGAAAAAATCAGTAAAGAGGACGATAGTCCTGGTATTGCGCATGCGTGGAGGTGTCCTACCAAAATGTTCTGGACGTTCTAATAGGATGTGAAATTGGCGTCATTAAGGGCTCCACGTGATTGGTAACTGCGCGTTATACGTCATCGAAGCTTTCCGTAATAATTTCATCAACGCCCCATTTCATCAGCACCTAATTTCATGACCGTCAATGCAGTTCACTTTGCAGTGACATGCGGCCCATGATTAATCTGTCTCGCACAGTTTATACATGTAAGAACAACTTAAATGCATATATTTCTAAACATCATTATCGAACTACATCGCCGCCGAACCCTCATATGTCACCGAATGGCCTTGTTTTCGTGAGACCGGGAGCCTTGAGTCCCATAACTCACAGGGTGATTGTAAAACAAATGCACCCCGACACATACTCAAATCATTGGGTCGATGACGGGGCGCCATGTAGCTGTGTTTTCTTGGGCACCGGACCCCGTTTTAAGGCTTTTTATTGGTGTTGCCTATTATAAGTAAAATTACGTGTTTGTTGTGTTCGGCGGGGGAGTGAAGCTCCCCTCCAGCCTCCCGGCTGTAGTGAATGTAAATTTCGTGATGTCTGTCTGACATGTTGGTCTGTTGTGTGCAAGTGTGCTAATTAATTTCGAATGTAATGTGTGGGTGAGTCCCTAGCCTCCCGGGGCAGGCCAAGGGGTACGTTTCATTGTGTGGTCAGGTAGTGACATTGAAAAATAATTGTTGGTATACTAAAGCTGGAGGGGCCCTTGTTACCAGAATCTATACAGATTCCAGTAGAAGCAGGGCCCCCGAGTCGAGTCCTCTTCTTTCCGACCAAAAACAGACTATAATGTCGATGAGTCATATTGGGTACATAATATAAAGATATTATTTTGTTTGTAACGTATTGTGTTTTTTTTTTGTATTTTTTATTTTATTTTTTATTATCTATAATTTTTGCTATTAACCTTTGCCGGTATGTGCAGTATGTCTATGTAATCTTAGTGATATATACAACAAATTAGGTTATGATTATTAAGATTGAAAGTTATAAATAAATGGATATATAAATAAATAAATAGTCCCCTTGATCACTTTTCCCTGGGCCAGTGCGTGTGCCCCTAGGCCTGGTTCTCGAGTGGAGTGGGGGCAGGTCTCCTTGCCTGAGGACCCACGCAGTTGACCCTTGAAATAGTGCGCCTCTGTGTGTTCTTGTCTTGTTTGTGCGGTGTGTGTATTGCAAAACGTGCACAGCTTGGGCACAGTTGGCATTCGCACTCTACTGCGAGGTCAGCCGCTCGAGGCTTGCACCAAACTGCCGATCCCGAGCCATGCGAACTACATGTTGTACTTAAAAAATGACAGTGTGCATGAAGACAATGGAAACTGTTTCTGGTAAAAAAAATTCCAGTGTTTTTGAATTAACAGAGTTTTGAAGTTGTCTGAAATTCAATAAAAATTAACTGAAAAAATTTAAATTTTCTCAAAATATGCGAAACTTGACAGAAAAAAGACTAGTTTTTAAGTTTTCTTAAAACCGTAGAAATTACACTAAATTGGCCGAAACTTGTCTAAAACAAGTGAACCTTTCTGGACATTTTTGACAGTTGTAGGAAGATTATACAAAGCTGCTTGACAATCTGTAAATGCAATCTCTAAAAGATGGAAGTGGCCATATGATAGTAGAAGCAACGTAAAGAATTATGGTCGAAATTCACACTTCCAAAATATTTATGGTGAACACAAACTTACTTTGTGGCTACTACAGAAAATATTGTTAAATAATTATGAAATGAGCACGTATTTCTGGAATATCAAACAAACAAGCTATTGATCATCACCAACCAATTTTGTCTTCACCGCAGGTAAAATAGCAAGAGGGTTCCACAAATTAAACGGTCGAGTCGCATTATTGTGACCCCCCCACTACATTTGATGCCAGCAGTATGTACATAATGAATTAATGCACATTTCGCGAGCATGTGTGGTGAATGCGTAAGGTGAGATATACCCACTTTGCAAATATTATGTCATGGGCAAAATGCGCTATTTATGACGCCTTTAACAGGTTATTATAAACGGCTTTCAGGAAAAAGTATGTACTATTTCTGAATCAATGCAACTTGAGGACGGTTTTGAGTATTTCTGTAGTTAAAGAGTACCATGGCTGGAGATGTTGCACCATTCCAAATAAACGGTGTGGGAACTTAGGAGCTTCTCATGAAAATGATGAGAGAGATGAACTCGGCTGCGAAGGAGCGTAAGGGACCATCTAAAAGCCAAGTCGAGCAACTTACCGTCAAACGAACCAGGAGCTAAAAGAAGCGAGTCTCGAATAACAATACAGCTAACCGCATTATGTATGGGGCTACGAAGAAGACAACTGGCTACTGCACCTATCTAACAAATGTTTCATCAGCGGAAACGCTTTCAGTCTGCATCACAGTACCAGACTTGTATCTCATGACTGGCAAAGGTTTACCTTCTCCGATGAGTCAGGTTTCCTGCTTCAACGAATGAAAGGACGTTGACATGTCTAGCGAGAAATCTCCGAGAGCAAACAACCTACAACCCGTTGCATATCCTGAATTTGTTGTTTAATGGTGTCGCGCAGTATATGAGCTATCTTATACGGCTTGCAATGGATGGGTTTATTTGTTGTTAAATCAATTTTTATTGTATATTCTCTGGTTTCCGCTAAGTCCATAATGTTAAACGTGAATCTGTCTTTATATTTTTGTAAAAGAGTTTAAATTTTTTTCTTTTCTGTCTGGGTACAAAACTGGGTTTATATTTTGAAATGGAAGTTGGTGTTCTTCAGGTTCTAAATCTTTTTTTGTGCTGTATTGTCTTGAAAAGGAAAACACCATTATCGTCATCTAGATCAATAAATGGTGCTGTAATGATTTCATCATGCGTATACCTTAATGTTGTTACCTTTGCATACAAATCTGTTATTATACGGTGTTTCCTAATGAAATCGCACCCAATTATTGCGTCGGCTTTAAGGTTTTCAATCACTATAAACTCATGCATGTAGGTGTGTCCTTCAATATGTAATTTGAGACTAGCGTAGTGTTGAGGGGATGGTAATTCTTCTGTCGTCACTATTTTAAGAGGTTGTGTGATTGCTTTTAATTGGTTACTTCCTACTATGTTTGCGGCTATGTATGACTTTGAACATCCAGTATCAATTAAAGTTAAAAGGGTGCTGTCTTTTGTGTGTATGATAATTTTCGGTGTGTTGACGATATTTTCTGCAATTCTCATTATTTCTATAGGTATATTCTCCTTCTCCTTGTAGTACCGCTCTTGTTTTACTTTGTTGATTTATTTCACACCTAATTTCTGTCCCTTCTGTTCGCTAAAAATGCTGTGTGTTTCGTGTCCCTTCCAACCGACATTGCGTGAACTTTTTGGTTTGGTTACCGTGTGTTTCCGTTGAAAACTTTTGAACCTATGGGGAACATCTGTTTGCCACTCTACATTTGTATTGGTAAACATTGGGCATGATTCAAAAAGATGTCCCTCATATAAACATAACGCCCATGTACCTGCGAATTCTTTTTGTGGAGCGTATTTTATTTTTTGTTTGTTTATGCACTACCTTTTTACCTTGATCTTTCACGTCTGTTTGCTGTGGATAATTTGGTCACCTTTTTGAATGCCCTATTTTCAATATTCTGAATAGAACGTATAGTCCCTTTACGATTTGCTTTGTATGTATTCCTTTCTTTGTTAAATGCATGTTTTTCCTGCTCTTTGCTCTGTCTGTTCTGTTGTCGGAAATATTTCCTTGTTCGCAATTGAATTCTACATGGTTGTGTGGTTCTGTTAGAGGTTCTCTCATATCTGTCATCTGCCGGCGTCTGTATGCGAGACGTACACTGAAGAGCCAAAAAAAAACTGGCACACCTGCCTAATATCGTGTAGGGCCCCCCGAGCACGCAGAAGGGCCGCAAGACGAAGGACTCGACTAATGTCTGAAGGTATGCAGGCGGCAATTCACACCATGAATTCTGCAGGGCAGTCCACAAATACAATCTGCGCCAATTTGAGAAAGGGTTGCACGTCTGTCACGTTTAATGAATCTCGTCAGTCGTCGTTTGTCCCGTTCTTTCAAGATCTTTTTCCGGCCGCTAGCTTTCATCGCGCGTGTTTGAGTCCCACTATTCCAGATCTAATTTGCATAATACAGAACACCGACAAAAACATTGCACGCCAAACGCGTAGGAACTATGAGACGCTAGACGCGCTTCTTACGGTCGCCTGTAACACTCCCTTGCTTATGTACCTTGAAGACTATACAATCATCCCGTGCCCTTTGTACTCTTACGGGAAGAGATCACCGCCATCTTGGATTTATGTATATTCCTTCATGAATAGTTTTCAGGGTCGATATTAACCCTTTCAGTCACAGATAAATCTATAATCTTAGGAGTTGCAACAAACAAACGCTTTGTTCGGAACTCTACTGATATCGATACGACGTTTTGTCATACATTGGAACCAATAAAAATTCTCTCCGTGCTTTATCTTACTGGCAGTAGCAGTTTATAAGGCTACGTAATATAGTTTCTACAGTGAATGATGTTTCCCACTCGTAGGGAACCTTTCTCACTGGACGGTCTGTTCTGCTATCTACAGTGCAGACCACTAAAGCCTTTTCATATGCAACGTCCCATATACTCGACACTCTTACTGAAAGGGTTAAAGAATCAAGCTTGTCAAGATACAGAGAACATCTCAATAGTTACTTTGAAATAAAACTTAATTTTGTACCGATACTCGTTCCACATATATTACACAATTAAAGGTTCCCTCATTATTTTATAATTTTTGCCTCACATGAGAAAATACGAATATAACTGAAACCGTACAATATAAAAAAAATACTGTCAAGTAGTTTTGTGTGTCATGCAGAACTGTGATTTTTAATGTCTGGTGGTCATGATGTTAGTTACAAAGATCTGTGAATATAAAAATCCAAAATGGATGTGATTTGTCCACGTTAACAGCGAGATCTTGATTACTGGCGAGGAGGAAACGAGGTTAAGTTGGAGCAATGGCGGAATGCAATTGCGGGGTAACAGAGTGCCCCGAGAAAACCCGGCGGCCAACGGCAACGTCCGTCCCATCTCCCGCATGCAATAATTCTGGTGAGCTCGTCGGGAATCGAACCCATTCGCCTTGGTGCGAGGCGAGTAGTCTGACTGCTGCATCACCGATGCCCCTATGGAGGGGAGAGACCGTTAAGTTAGTCGCGAACTGTACCAACAAAAACCTCCAGCTACTTTTCGCGCTGGGCGGGGTTTTAACACTCGAAGAAACTCAAGCCATCGTTAACCCACAATTGTCACAAACACAATTGAAACAATCGCGCCGGACGATGCCGCCGATCGGAGGGTTTTCACGGGGGTATCCCGTTTCCCCCGCCATTTCATTCTGGAGCTGCTCCATACTCGCCTCACTTCAACCTCATCGGCTCTCAAGACGCCGATGTTAAGAAACGCCCAAATACCTTTACTCACTCATAATTGAAACGGCATCTAATGTACATTACTGCTCCAGAATCTTGACATGTCTAAACAGACCTTCACTGTAATTTTTTTGTATTTGCACAAGTAATTCTTTGGAAACTAGTAGCCAAACATATTTTTTCAACACTACAAATAAATTAGAGAAAATTTCACGAATTCTTAGCGTAGGACGCGCAAATTGTTGAATTTTAACAAGCAAATGTTGTAGAATTCGAGTTTATTAAACACTGACCTTCATAAACAATTTTGTATGTTTTCTAAACTGATGTGTGGTAAATATACAATATTTCAGCTGTAGAAATACGATAAACTTTTTAAGCAGCTCGTTTTTAAAGAACTTTTTAACAACCACAGACATATTTTACTGAGTACTTTAGTTTACGGGATTAGGCGAGAGAATATCTTCATAGTAGACCACCCTTTTTTTTTTAAATGCAACAGTTGCTAGACCCGCCACTGACACGTATAGAAATAAGTCTCACTACGAAGTATTTACGAACCAGTAACTCGTACTCCAGTTCTTACTCGAATTAGCGTAAAACAAGCAGAACCCTACTTCAGTGCCCACCGGCATTTTAATGGAAAGTTAAGGGCCCCGCCTACCTGGAGCTGTTTTCGGCGTTTGAGGTCAGGAAGTGCGGTAGCGATAAGAACTACGCTGTTACAATCATAAAGTGCGCCATTGCCTCTACGGGCAAGGCCCTGAACTGGCGTGAAGAGTTCCCGTCGTGCTGCGTGTACCTACGAGACTTTAAGTGGTGACCATATCATTCTATTGGTGGACAGTCTGCGGTAAGGTTCAATGCAGGGCCCTTGTGTTTATTTATGTGTATATTACGCGTATATGTAGAAATTCGGCGTTTTGGAAAAGTCGTTTTTAACCATGTTAGAATGCTTTGATGTAGTGTTTCTAATGTGCGTGACGCCTTGAGAGCACTCAATAGACCTCGTCTGAAGTACGTGTTCATTTCATAGATCAGCACCTTGGGCGCACGTTTAATAGTGCGTGGAACAGCGCGTATTTTAAATACTATCCAACGCAATTGAAACACAAGGTAGGCGGGCCTTTGAAACACACACACAACTACTTTTCCTAACCCGCTGTCAACCTTACTGTAGATATAAGAGTAGAAGATCACTTTGAAAATTATACAGTTACTGG